>BMAW01076928.1:195117-214328 GCA_019974015.1 Nephila pilipes | reverse complement strand
TGCATGCCCTAGGCATTAGACTTGGTGTGGAGGGGTGAGAATGGAATGTAGTTGACCTTGATGCTTCCGGTGCAGGTGGCATGTTATTCTGCCCCTCTACGTAGTTCACTTACCTTTTCATCCTTGTTTGAGTAAAACGTTTTTGTGAACTGCCAAGATCATGATAAGCATAAAAATTGAGCAGCTCACAAATTTGAAATTCCTTGTGAAATTTAAAAAAAACTACAACTGAATGATTTAAATTATTAAAGGAGGTGTTTGGAGATAATTGCATGTCACATAGTCAAATATTTGAATGGCACAAATGATTTTCATGAGGTTTTTTGAAGAGGAATGTTTTGGTCGACCTGTGAAATCAAGAACTGATGAAAACATTTTAAAAATTAATGAAATCATGTAATAAGAAAAATTTAGAGAGACAATAAGAAAAATTTTCACAGAGGATTTGCATATGACAAAAGTTTGCGCACAACTGGTACCAAAAAACATGACATGCGAGCAAAAAATAAACGGAAAAAACTTATGCTCTGACATCATGGTAAGCTTCACATAAGATTCTGAACTGATTGAAAAAGTCATTTTATGTGATGAAACAGGGATTTTCATTACGACCCTGAAACTATATGACAATCCTTGCACTGGAAGACCCTCACATCGCCAATGGCAAAAAAGCTTGGATGAGCAAGTCCAAACTATGGATTGTGTTTGTTATTCATGGTATCATGGTTGAATGTTTACACAAGGCTAAATGGTAATCCAGCAGTACTACATTGAGATACTAAGAAAGTTTAGAGGAAAAAAAAGTTTAGATCTGTGGAGCAATCACACATGGATTTTGCACCATGACAATGTCCTGGTGCACAATGCAATCAATGTGAAGCAGTTCTTTGCAGATAAATGCATTACTGTGCTCAAGCATCAGATCTCACACCATACAACTTCTATCTGTTTCTAAAAGTGAAAAGTGCATTGAAAGGAACACATTTTCAGTCTGTGGAAGATGTGAAGCCAAAAATAGCAGACTTATTGTAGAAAGGGGCACCTAATGACATGCAGCACTGCTTTGAACTGTGGAAAACTTGTATGTAGCAAATGTATTAATAGGAAACAGGAAGATGATGAAGGGGACTAAAAGGTATTTGTATAATGTTTTCAATAAAGCTAATTTTTAAGACTAGTCCAGTTATTTGAATTTCACACCTCATATATTTATAAAATTCATTCATAGCATGAATATATTGGAATTAAAATTAGTGTAAATTTTTCACCAGTTAGTTTTAACTATACTATTTGGATTCTATGAATTTACAGTTGTGTAATTTAAATTATTTTTCTGGTTTTTCCAACCTCACACAATATATATACTGAAAATTTCTTGACATCTTTAAATTTTATAGTTATGTCCATGAATAATGCAAAGTATACATTAGATAGTTTCAAAGACCTGAATGACAGCAGCTCCAGATCAAGTGCCTTATGTCTATGAAGATAAATAAATTTGTGGAGCAATGTCAAGTTTAAAAAGGTTTAGTAATGTGGTTGGATAGTTGTAAATAACACATCGATCAATAACTCCCGAGTCTAAAATTGAAAACAACATTTTTTTTGCAAAATTTTTTTTTGTTCATCAACATAACACCTTTTGTTAATCACCTTTAAGGGTGATACAATCGTTCCAACGCTTTTCCAAATCTTTTTTTTTTCGCAAGAAATCTTTTTTGTTGCGAGTAAATAGCGATAAACAGCTTTCTGAATCATCGACTCGTTGCTGTTTTTGTTCCATCGAAAGCAATCGCGGCAGCCACTTGGAAAAAACCTTTTTCACTTCACTTCAAAAAACCTTTTTCCTGGTCCGATTGACTTAAAATTTTGACACGTTTCAAGCAAAGGTTAGTACTCTAGAAAGACCTGGTTACTGGTTTACTACGAGCGCCATCTCTGGGTTAGTCTCGGGAGTTATTGATCGATGTGTTATACCCTGGTGTCATTGGAATATCCAAGCAATTTCTACTATTGATATATGTTCTTGTGTGTTCAGGAAGAATTTTCATACCCTTATAAATAATTTGTTCTTAGTTTTGTTATTGATCTGGAGTAGTTAAAGTCTATAATTAGAGGTTTCATCAGATATTGGAAAAAAAGTCTGCATTTTTCAGCAACATATTGAAGTCAATATTTTAAATAAAAGTTATAGTAATGAAACAAATTGTATTTAATAATCATGAATTTTGTTTTAAATTGAGAAGTAATTGATATTGTATAAAAATTTATTAAATCTTGAGAATTTTCCTTTTATTAAATAATAATACTATTTTAAATTATTTGAAACTTTGAAAAATGATGCTTTTAAAAATCTAGAATTTTCAAAATCAAGCAGTTATAATTTTGGAACATGTGGCTAAAACAGGTGTCATTGAAATGTGATCATATTATATAATCTGTAATTTTGCTCAAAAAGGATCGGGTATCCCTTACGTAGTTGATAATGTTTGGGTTATATATTCATGACAAAAGGAAATTTACATTGATTCTTTGATATGTAAAAAAGACCTTTGAATCTCAAAAGTTTCAAGTGAATTTAATAATTCTTGTAACTCAGGGTTAAATAACGTGTATAAAGGAATAGGAATCACAATTTTTTATTTGTTTTGGAAATATTTTTTATCAAGATTAATTTGAAAATTTAAATAAATTAAACAAAAATCATATGTGAAGATATATCAAATGCTGGAAGAATAAAATTTTGAAAAAAAGTTATATTTTGTTCTGTATTTAAGAGAATGAGATATTTTCTAAAAAAAATTTTTAATTCAGAAATTCTCGTTGAGAGAAATAAGAAAATTATTTATTCTCATTAATGGTAAAAGACTTTCTTAATTCTGAAATTATCTTCATGAATAAAGGAGAAAGAAAAAGCTGTTCAATGGTGTGTTAATAATTTTCTTGAACTGATTAAGAACAGTAACTATAATAATAGGCAATAAAGATGCATTTCGTAAATATTCTGATAAGAATGTAATATTAAATATTTTGAACATTTTCTTTTTGGTACTTGTATAAAATCCATCAGCAATTTTTGCTAGATCTGAAAAATGTTACTTATTGATGGAGGTTGCTGTTCCCAGTTGTGAATCAAGGGGGGGGGGGGGCTCATGTCGCACTTCTCCCATCATAATGTTCATCGCTGACAAAATAACATACATGAATAGAAAATCAAAATCCCAACCAAATTGTCAGTATCAAGTCAATATATCTGCTGTGTAAGTTTAGTTTTTACATTAGCATTTTTTTGACAACAAAATCTTACATTATTTAGGAATAGAATGTTAAAATCCATGTTTTTAAGGTATTTGATAACCAGTGAAAAGATGGCTTAGAAAATTACACAAAGAAATGACTTTGTGTCTTGACACTTAGTTTTTGTTCCGAATATTCTCCTAACTCTGTTTTTACAGGATTTTGATTTAATATGAATGAAAAAAAAAAGTTTAATTGAGTTTCATGTTCAAATTAAAAACACCTGTGAACTTGTTATGATTTAACAAAAATGTTTCAGGCATATCAAAACAAGTCTCGGAAAAAACTATGTAAGCAAATGTTTTCATCTCAATACGAAGAATGTGAGCTAATCAACAATTAAATCCGTATCTTTTATCTTATCTATGTTTTGATCACATGCCCAACAGGGGGTTGGATATGCATATTTATTTATTTTCCATAACAGTCAATAAATTGTAAGTTATAGTTTTAAAACTTTTGTTTTATTAAATATGCCTGAAATATTTTTCAGTAACCCTTACATAATGTCATATAATTCACCTATAACAAAAGCGAAATAAGTAATGTATTATTTTTGCTGATTTCTTAAGACTGGAACCACTGGTTTTTCTAAAGACGCAATACATTTGTTTTACACACATTCCTCATGAACATATCTATCGTGTAAAAGCAGATTTATGTTTATTTTTTTTTTTTTCATTTTTGGTTCTAAATGCATATAAGAAATATATAACATAAGAAATTTATTTGATTTTTATATCTTTGCATCTATGGTTTTGAATATTTCCATACAGGAGAAAAAAAGATTGAGAAACTGTATTATAGACAAGTGATAATGTAGGGGAATAAGATATCTACCCAAAATTTATATTTTAGAAAAATATTTACATTTGTTAAATAACAATTTTCCTGGAACCCCTTTATGTGAAAATTGAAATATTTGCCATTAGAACAAAACCCTTGTAATATAAATTGAAAATATGTAGAATGAAGTTTTTGTGTGTGTTTAACAGAAGCACTCTTTTAAAAAATTTAAAACTTGGAACTCTGACATATTTTTGTCAAATCAAACAGAAAAGTATATGGGTAAAATCTTGCATAATTTTACTTATTACTTGCATTTGTTCTTTTATGATACAGTTGGACTCATGAAATAAAATTGAAACTAAATACAATTTAACTTATTATTTAATTTTTCTTTTTCAAATTAATGAAGGTTGATAAATTTCAAAATGCAGCTCATTTAAAAAGATTTATAACATTTAGTATAATGTGTCTCTTTTCTTTAAAAATATTAAATTACTTATATAAAAGATTAAAGATTCGAGGGAAATTGGTTTCAAGGTAAAAGTTTTCTTCAGTTTACTTTTTTTAATGTTTTATTGGTTGTATGTGTCTATATGCAACTTTTTCATATTTAAGATAAATTACAAATGAACTATCCAATGAATGTGCGAAATATTCCTTATCAACTAGAAGGTACACAAAAATAATTTTTTTAAAAAATCTTGAGACTGAGGGCTGTTAGTTGTAACAAATGTGGCCTGAATAACACTGAGTGAGGAAAGACAAAATATCTATGTAAACCACAAAATTTAAATATATGAAAAATGGGTTCAAATCGGGAATAGGGTGTCCACTAGGAATTTGGCTAATTTTGGAAGCGTTAGTGACCTTTAGGAGCGATTTAGGTCATGGTAACCCTAAGCATACACAATACTTAAGTCACGCACGTTTGGCGACCTATCCAGTAAGTCGCTAAATACCTAGTGGACACCCTATTCCCGATTTGTACCGAAAAATGTTTAAAAACATCCACACACAATAGAAAATTAATAAAAATAGGTAAAAAATTACATAGAACTGGAATAACAAACTTTTTCAAATAGTTTTTACCAGTATAAACAATAAGTTGCACTTAAATTTAGTTTATATGTATTTTATTATGATACAAATACATTCTGTAATAAAACTTATGCAATATGAAATACATGTTGCAATTCTTACATATATTTAATCTACCACATGGATTCATATAACATTATTAATAGAATATAAAAATTTATGATTTTTATTCCACTTTATGTGTTTGATGCATACATGGTTGAAAGGTTATAAATAACGAAAAAAATTATTCTGTATTTTCATATTTGTGTAAATTGCAATCATCCTAACAACCATTATTCTATAACATGACTTTAAATAAATAAAATTGAACTATTACTCAGGAAACTTTTTTTTTATATATTTTAATGATTTTTTTTTTTCCAATTTAAATCTGAAAGAAAGATTTCATTTCTTTGAAAAATATTTTTATAAAAAAAAAACTACTTATTTATGGGAAATTTCATTTTTATCTCACACCAGATGGCGATACTAATCAGTGTTCAGTCTTTCAATTTCCTTTCTTGAGTGATTTGATCAATGTGCTGCAATGGTGGCAATATTGTAAACTGTGCATTATCAGATTAAAAAAAATTTCTATTATGAATAAAACAATCCGAAAATAAAAAATTACTCAATATTTTTTGAGACCTCATATTTATTTATTTTCTTCCTTTTCTTTAAAAATCTTATTTTTTTTCTCTCCTTTATTTGAATGCTTATAAACTACAACTTTTACTTCTAAACTAGAAGTCAATATTTACAAAAATTAAGGTTAAATTCATTGGAGAATTGGTATCACTACCGATTGTTTAGAAATATGTCGGGTGCAATAAAGAAATGCACACAACTCACTGGATTAGCAGTTTCAAAAAATCCTCATCGTGTTTTAACTAGTTATTACAATAAGATATTACGGGCTTTGGAAAATATTCCAAAAGATGCAGCTTATCGTGTGCATACCTCTAGGTTAATTGAAGAAAGACTTGCAATTGTAAGTACAGAACCCGATGTTTCCAAAATGGAACAAAAAATAAATTGTGGACAAGCAGAGGAACTTATTCTTCAAGCTGAGAAAGAGCTCATGTTAGCGAGAAAAATGATTTCTTGGAAACCTTGGCAACCACTGGAAACAGAGGCACCTGCGAATCAATGGAAATGGCCTATGTAACATCTTATTTGACATTTATTTTCTTAAAAAAGTAGCATTAAATCTCTTGCAGATAGTATGAATCAAGGTTATTGAATTATTAACATTAAGGAAGGATATTGTTTGATCTGTTATTTCGCAGACATATATAAACTTGTATTGTTTAAAGTTTAGAATTTACTGTTCATCAATAAATTTTCATTGAAAATGCCTTATAGTATAGTCTTTGCTTTTGTGTTTATCTCTAAAGTGTACTCTGAAAGTAAGTTTTAATTCATTTGAATTATTCAAGTATTTTTAATAAAATTGTTCTGCAGTGTATTCTACCTTATAAGAAAAAGTTCAAAAATGATTCAAAGTAATGGAAATTATATTTAGTAAAAAGTATTTTATTCTATTGAAGGAATGCAGTATCTTGTGAGCAATTTTTTAAAGTGAGATATTTATAATAGTTTTTATTCAAAATATTTGATCAATCTTATAACACACATTTCAGGGAAAAGAAAAATTAATTTTCAAGCAAAGAATTATTTGAAATTTTAATTTCTTTCAAAATATTTCAATATTTTAAAGTACTACTGCAAATTTTAATATTTTTAAACACTATTTTTTTCTCAGTTTCTTAGAAGCGTTTCTCGTAATCTTGTGCATGAGTTTTGTTGCATTGTGTTAACTGTAGTTTTACAAATTTATTTCAGTTCAAATGCAGTTTAGTCTCGCCACATGACACAATTTGATAAATTGCCAAATTAGTGATTGTTGCATCAACAAATTGCTGTGTAAACAAAGGTTAAAATATTTTTGGTGAACTAAAGCAAAACAATCTTCTGTTGCCGAGTGGTGGGGCTTAAACAGCATAGCAACCATTTTTTTCTCTTGGACACTATGAAAAATAATAAAAGAACAAAAAAACATTTATGACTAAATTTGATGATATTTTAAAAAATAACTAAATCCTTATTTCATGCTCAGAATTATTTAATATATTATGTAAGATATCTAGAAAAATTACTTTATATATATTAATTACAAAAAAAAAAGCAGTTGCATTTCAATTACATGATTGCTATGAAAAACGAAAAGCTGTTTAAAATTTTGAAGATCAATGAAATGATTTAGCACATTAAAGAAAATTTAATTAACTTGCCAATTGATGTAGCTAGAGCAATGAAGTTTTGTACGTATATTTAATAAAAGTCACAGTTGAAATAAAGTAATAAAATTATTTTGGGGTACTGTATGTATGATAAAAAGTTTCTCTTGTCACATTATAAATAACTCAAAATTAATCACTGACTAAAAAAAAGGGGGGTTGTTTAGAAGACTGGATTATCCCATTAGTTTATCAAAATTTGTCTGGGCAATGAGCCCTCCAATGATGGCATACTTCACTTGTCATTATTGAGGAGTATTTCTGACTCACAATCTTGGGAGAGGAGAATACTGGTATGTATAAATGTGCAAAACTGCCAATTCTGTAAATTGCTCAAAGTTATAGGCTGAAACACATTTTTACGTACTTACAAAAGCAGAACCAGATTTTTCTGATATGGAAACTCTACATCTATTTTTCTATCAGGATGGATTGTTGCTTATTTCGGAAAAAAGGGCTTAATTTTGTTACAAAGTTATAAGATTTGTTATAAGAGAATTAGGAAATGTATTTATTTTGCTCCATAATATAAACTAGTATGACTGGTCTTTGTTCAATGTTTTTTCTGCAAAATTGCTGGATTTTAAAATTCTTAGGTAATTTTAAAGATAAATATAGGAATTTTTCAGGTTATTTAAGTTTTTAATGTAAATAAAGCAGAATCTTTTTAATATATAAATGAAAATTAGTTACTTCTTTACATAAAATACATCAAAAACTTTTAATTCTTTTGTTGCTTTAGAACTACTATATTGTATTTGAATATGAATATTTTACATGTATTTGTGGTGTGCATACATATGAAGGCTCTTACACATATACACATTTATTTATTGCAAACAAAATGTTATACCAACATTTTTGTGCTGTTTAATTATTGTTTCAAAATTATAGCAAATAGTTCATAAATAAGATATATTAAAACTATGTGTTATCAAATTTTGCTTTATTAACATATTTATCAAATGCATTGTTTGGTACTTTTCCATTTTGCCTGTGCAGGCAATAAAATTGCCAAAAAGGATACAACCGATGCTAAACAGAATACATTTTTTTTATATGTATACTATGTTATGTCACCAATAAAGTTTACTTGGTGAGATTTGCACTGGTGAAATGGAAAAGTGCCGAATAATGTTGTCCAAAAGAACTATTATGCGTGAGTTGAGTGACAGTGAAGGTTTATTTCATTAAAGTCAAATCTGCTAAATTGCACCAAACATTTGTTCAAGACAAATAAAATTCAAAATATTCTAAATTTCCATTCTAGTCAAATAAAAAGGTAAAAATTAGTTAACAAGAAAGAGGCGATAATAGAGAAGTATCACTAGGACATCATCCCTTCTTTATATTTGAGAAATGTGTGCAAGGTTTAATTTAGTATGTTAGATTGTAGCAAAAATATCTATGACTTCAGATCAATTTATCCTTTTAGTTATTTTAATTGGTTATAATTAGCAGAATCCGTAATTTAATTATTAAATAAACATTTTTCTTTTGATTTTAAGATAAGCTAAAAATTAAACAAAATGTTCTTCGACAAATGCCACATTCAAACAAATAGAACTGTTTTGATATGCTTAAGAGGTTATTTCCTTTTTCTAATGGAATTATAAAAGCTAATTTTTCTATCCAACTCATTTCAGTAATACTAAAAGCAAGCAGGTCAAGGAAGGAAGAGTTTGAATTTTTCATTTTATTTTTAGTTCTTAAAATGTTTTTTGCAAAATAAGGAATATTTTTGTGGAACATATATATAAAGTTTTCTTAAATGCAATTTTTTTAGGTAACTATTAAATTAATATGTTCTAACTCTCAGTAAAATTGTTTACTTCTGTTTTAGGTTAAAAAGAACAAAAAGTGCCAAATTTTGGATTATATAATATTAAAATATTTTTCTAGAGAAAAAGTGTTTGAAATGGACTTTGAGAATATGAAATGAAAGATATTTTTTATAATTCATTATTTTGTGCCAATAAATTTTAAAGCAACTATGACAGTAAAAACCATCTAAGAAAAATATATTTAATAATAACCACTGAATTATATAAAAGTTTGAAAGACAACTTAAATAAAAAAAAAAAAGATATGCGTAATAAAGAATATGAAATACTGCTCATTAAGAAATTTTTTTTGAGCATTATTTAATAAAAAAGTGAAAAATGTTTGCAGTTATTAATTTTTTCCAAATCAAATGATAATATATATCTTCTAACAGTAAAGGTTGTCAATCCATATATGTAATTTTAAAACAGCATCAAAACAATAAATTTAAATCAGTGAATTTATAATGCATTTTTATGTTAGTCTCCAACAGATTTTCAAAAAATTAAAATTACACAAAACTAACGTCGTTTTTGAATACATTTCCCTTATTCTCATTGTGGCCCTTCAAAAATACGGTTGACATATGAATAATTTTACTACAATGATGAATGCCATTTGTATGATCAGACTGTTTTTGTTTCAAACTGCTAGGAATTTTATAAAACCCGCGTTTGAAATTTTGTCATTGCAAGATGAAAAAAATGGGACACACATAGTTATCACGATCTGAGTTTGAGTGAAAGGTAACACAGAGATTTATAGCCATTTTAATTAGCCTTCAGGGAAATGCACTCTGTCAGGAAATGAGATGGTGCATGAATCTTATTGCATGGAATATAAAAAGCATGACTTCATGTGACAGTCACAGAGTCTAGAAAAGGTTACTGATTTCTACTCATGTCAACTGTTTGCTAAATAGCCAAAACTAGCAATTACAGAATTGAATCGAAGGGGGGGGGGAACTGGTTTGTTTTGTTTAATTAACGTCGCACTAGGAGCTATCCAGGCTTTTGGCCACGGACCTCGTAATTTTGAACCTTGACCAAGTGACAAGGTCGACACCTGAGCTGACTTCTCCTCTCCTAACTTCCATATCAGCGGGAAACTTTGGGCCCCGACAGATTTAACGTGCATCAGCCCCGGCTAAATGGTGGGTCTTTTGGTGGCATCAGGCTCGAACCTACTACTCGATGTAAATCGCCGCCCATTAAGCTACCGCGGCCTAAAAAACTAGTATGAGTCTGTTTTCGTTACTGGTGAGATAAGTTGGACTATAATCCGATTAATTGACTGGTTGTTAGGGCACTGAGTCTATATGGAACATATTTCGCCAAAAATACAAAGTGAAAATATTCCATTAAGTCAAACAGAATAGTTTAAAATTCTAACAATATATGATGTTTAGATAGAGGGAAGTTTTTCATAAAATTATATATGTAAGGAGTAAAACCAATGTCATACAGGGCCGCGATAGCCTAGTGGTCAAGGTCGTGGACTCGCGGCCGGCGGTTTTCGTTCAGTCGCGGGTTCGATCCTTGCCCGCCAAAGACCCGCCGTGTAGCCGGGGCTGATGCACGTTAAATCTGCTCGGGGCCCAAAGTCCTCCCGTTGGCGTGGTGTGGATGTTAGGAGAGGGGAGGTGCTAGCTCAGGTGTCGTCCTCGTCACTTGACCGTGGCTCAAAATTACGAGGTCCGTCGCCAATAGCCCTCGTGTTGCTTCAAGTGCGATGTTAATAAAAACTAAACTAAACCAATGTCATATAAAAATTGAAAGATATTTAGTTGAGGAATTTCCCCAGCCTAATCAATTAAATGTAATATAAAAGAGTAATTGGCAATTTGCTAATCATCCTAAGAAATTCATTCTGTAGCTGTAAAATTACTGTTGGATTATTTGGCAGTTTGGAAATTATACAATGTTCTATCATTTGTACTTCGAAATTAATCTTATCGATGCAAAAAGAATGAGTGTAAAATTAATGTAAAGAATTGTTTTGGGGAATTTTTTGCAGTAAGAAAATTATCTAATAATCTAATAAATTTTGACATGAAAAGCAGAAGATTAAAGATTGCCCGAAGCATTGAACAGATACGTTAGTGACCTGCAGGGGATGTTTGGCGAATTTCGGAAACCACGCCAAAACATCGCAGGCCCCGGCAACCTAGTGGTTATGATTGGCGGCCAGTGGTTTTCGTCGAGTTGTGGTTCGAGTCTTGATGCCTCTGCAGACCCGCCATGTAGTCGGGGGGATGCACGTTAAATCTGTGGGAGCTCAAAGTTATACCGTTGGCATTGTGTGGAAGTTAGGAGAGGAGATGAGAGCTCAGGTGTCGTCCTCGTCACTTGACTGAGATTCAAAATTACGAGGTCCCTCTCCAATAGCCCTCGTGTTACTTCTAGTGCGACGTTAATAAAACCAAACCAAGGCCAAACCATCGTTTCACCAAAAAGTTAAAATGTGGTACAGTCCCTCCCTTATCCTCTGTTTTAAAATCACAAAATAATTGATTATTTAGAATTATTGCGTTTATGTCAATGAATCTACCGTAACCAATCGCCGTATAAATGAGGGTTGTCACGTTTAGCGAATTATTACTAATTCACTAAGCGATGGGGATCAACCTTTTTACTAAGATGTATTGTGCAATCAATATTGTGATAACAAGCAGACGCAATAATAATTTTGTAAATCTGAGTAAGTTAAGGCTTTGATATCCTATTTTTTCCTTCTATTTGATCAAGAGGTTTCTTCAAGAAAATGGTAGGCTCAAAGGGTTCCCCAAGGTTTAAAAGGTTAAACACTCCTGATGTAGACCATAGACGCATCTGTACCTGTTTCAGAAACAAAACTCCCTCCAAAATAACCCAAGAAAAAATATTTAGATCTGAAAGATTATTCTTCGTCATTTAAGAAATTTCCCGGTACTCGTACTGAGATTTACAAGCCATCAAATCAACTAAATTTTGCAGGTATCGTTTGTTACTCAAACAACACAGAATAATATTGGTGAACAAGCTTAATTCATTACCAATATTATTCTGTGTTGCATATTGGTGAAAAAAATTCGCGATGGGAGTCGAGCTCGGTTTCTACTATTGTTGTCGAAAATCGTCTTTTGAGCTGAATTCGTCTATGCACATTTTGATTCGCTATTCCAGTGCGAGCTGGACTTGTTCATGTCCTTCTAATGGTTAATGATATGTATACATACCTATCAAAATTAAATTATAATTATTAAAAAATTATCGTGTTTTTCGAAAAGAGACTAAAACACTTCCATAATTATCTTACAAAATGATTTATTTCAATATAATTGTGAAACAATGATTTCTTTCATGAATTTGCTAGTTTTAAGTGTTAAGTGACTAGATTTATCCTAACTACCTTACCATTTAAACAACTTCAAAATTTCACAATCGTTTCGACGAATGGTAATATGTCGACGAGCGATAATCTGTTTATGTTTTGAAATTCAATGAGAGGTATTATCCCCAATTTTATTTACTATCTACATGAATGATTTTTTTGAAACATTGGAATCTGGAGTGGAATGTTCTATTTATGCTGATGATATTTTTATTTACTGTTCCTATCAATCACTTGAAATGATATGTCGCAAACTACAAGATACCTTGGAAAGAATTAATAAGTGGTGCAAGTATTGGACATTAAATTTAAGTCCTGACAAAAGTACTATAGCAGATCTTTCAAACAAAAGAATTCATACATTCCTAATGTATTAGAAGCTGGTTACCCTCTCTCATGGCAAATCTCTATCAAATATTTAGGAGTATATTTCTCCAAATGGAAACAAAATACAATTATCATGAATCAAAAGAAAAATAAAGCTCTAAAAGAAATTAATGCCCTTAAAGGTATGGCCTACAAACATCATGATCCACGAGTTGATAATCTTATTCAGTTAATCAACAATAGCATCTACAGTTCCTTTTTCTACACTTACTACATCATTAATAAATGGTCGGTCATCAAATAAAACCTTTCAATATTATTCAAACCGAAGCTCTCAGAATCGCTCTAGCTCTTCCTCAATGGGGGGGGGGGGACCCATGTAGTGACCGGGAATGACAGAATAGCTTCTCTGTAGCTTATGCATGTTGTAAGAGGCGACTAAAATGGGTACCCAGCGTCTGGGGGTATAGCCGAGTACCCTGTCCCTGGGGATTATATCAGGGGACCTCAGAGACTTGCCTTCTTCAGGTAAGTACGGGCATCATGACCCCGAGGCACCCTAGTGATCTTTTTCTTTCCTATGGGGTTTACTGTCTTTGGTAAACACGGGGGACGTGCCACCGGGATACCCTAACGATCCTTCTCTATTTTCGACCCTCCTTCTTGTCAACCAATTTGTCTTTTCTTCCATTTTTTTCATGTCTAGACCACAGTTAAATCTTTTTTGGCGCATCATGGCCATATCTGGCTCGTGCTCCAACAAACTTTACTTTCTCACTTGTCCCTTCTTGTCGACTTATCCATTTTCATTGTTTTAACGTCTAGATCATAGATTTACCTTGTTTGGCGCAGTATGGCCACATGTGACTCTTGCGGCAATAAACTTCACTATCACTCACTATCACTTCCACAATGGACCCCAAATATCGTTCTTTTGAAATTGGCCGGACAAGAATTGCTCTCCGAAAAAATTAGACGGCTGGCACAAATTTTTTTTATTGTTCAAATATCTAATGGGAAATATTCTCCTATGCATCTGAATAACCAGGGTTCAATAAATCTAGCAATAATGGAAGATGATTAAAATTGTGTTGATTATATCCTTAGAAATTTGATTTTTTGGTTTTTATTAACGTCGCGCTAGAAGCAACACGAGGGCTATTGGTGACGGATCTCGTAATTTTGAACCACGGTCAAGTGATGAGGACGACACCTGAGCTGGCACCCCTCTCTTCTAACATCCACACTATGCCAACCCTTAGAAATTTGAATACAGCTAGAGAAAACATAATCTCAATCTCTAGCCTAATCGATTTTACTGATCTTCCATGTTCGATTTATACGAATGAATTCTACTTTCAAAACAAAAATCTACCAATCCCTATAATTAATAGCTCCTTTAATGAATTACTAGAACATAGATTCTTGGAATTTTTCATAATTGCTACAGATGCATCTAAAAATCCAAACATTACTTCCATAACAGGTGTAACACGAACTACTCCCTTTTCTTATAAAATAGATCCAATCAACTCTATCTTCATGGCTGAAGCTCTAGCGATTTATCAAGCTTTGGATGAACTAACAGAAATGCATAATAAACTACTTATTCTATCTGATAGTTATTCAATGTTATCAGCATTATCGACTGGAGCTTCAGAAGACAGCCATGAATACAATTACCATAACAGACTAGAAAAAACTAACGGAAATTTTTACTGCAGCAAATACTTTGAAATTTTGGGGAACATTCCTACTATTGATATTATCTCTAATTGGTCGAAAAACAGAAGGGTGGAAATTCTAGGAATCCGATATCTCAGCAAAATGATAACTACCCCTGATCTTTTAAATAAATTCAATTTGCAGGATAATGTTCTTTGTTCTACCTGTAGTAGAATTAATGATCTGGATCACATTCTCTTTAACTTGAGCAAACTATACCTTCCATAGAAATGAACTCTAGAACTTTCTTCAAATAGATTCCTGATGCACTATCACTTTCAGAGAACTTTTACAAAGCAGTATTTAATAAAAAGAACTTAAAGTGTTTTTTTTGTACGGAGAATGAAATTCTTTGATATTTATTAATTTGAAACTAATTTATCCAGATAGGGTTAATAGTTTTTGTTGCCCTACATCCCATCTTCAATCAATCAATCAAATTCAATGTGAGATATAGCATTGCTTATAAAGCGCGGTTGGATTTGTTATGATTGGATGTTGATATGTGTGAAAATTTTTATTGCCGGATATGTTAATGAAAAATAAGTTTGCTTTGATGGCGTAAAATTCTCAATTATTACATTTTTCATTCTTGAAAGTTTAAACATTGTAATCCTTTATAAAAAGTTGTAAATTACTGCCATTTTAATTCGCAACTCGTAAAGTTTTGAATAGTTTCGATGGTCAGATTATCTATTTGTTTGTCTTCTGAGTTCAGAAAATCTTTTGTTAGCATTTTTGGTAATCGAGGAAGTAAAGCATGGTTTCCCGGACACATGTACAAAGGTACTTTTAAAATTATTAATATGAATAATTAAATTTTGATTTTACACTTATTAAAATTCCCTGTTCAATTCAGAACTAACCATGTTAAAATTGTTTTTATGTATGTAAGGAGTAATATTGGCTTCTGTTTTTTTCCTTGGGTGTTGCGTTATAGAATCTGTTGTTACTGTGTAAATGTTGCTTGTCGAAACTTTTATTCATTGCGTTTGTGTCAGCATAGAGTTCCTGTGTAGTGTAGTTTTTTTTAGCTTATATTAAGCTAAAAGGAAATTTCACCAGCTAATATACATAGGGAAAGTAGACTAATATTTCTTTATAAAAGATGCAAATTATTATATTTATCATGAACAAATTCTCATTAATTGCAGTGTCTTACTATGAAATAAAACCCAGTTTATAATTTATTTTAAATCTGTTATCTATGAAAATATCAAATTCACTGCATTATTTCTGAAGGAAACTTATACTATGTTTAATTTAAAGTTAGATTTTATAAATCTGTATTGCTGACTTATTTCTATTTTTAAATTATAATTTATTGATTATCAATTTAACTCTTTTATTTATGCCTTCCTCTGTTTATATATCTTTTGTATATTTATCTTTATTACAAAATTGAGAAGAGATGTATCATTATGCGAAAATGGGGTATAGTGATCATCTTAAGAAAACCATAAGAAATTGGAAATTGAGTGTCTTAATTGAATTATGTGCAATTTTTTCATTCAGATTTAAGGGTATATCAAAAGTATAATTTACTTATGCTTAGCTTCCTGAAAACGAGAATAGTTAGTAAAATAAAACCCATCAAAAATAAGTGTGAAAGTTTAAAAAAGACTTAAAATGCTTAATCAATAAACGTTTTGTGGGCGAGTATGATCAGATTTGTAAATTGATTGCATTTATTTTTTTCATTATATTAATAAAATTTTTTATTTCAGGTGTGAAACAGATGCAGGCTAAATTAGCAGTTGTTGACTGCATTTTAGAAGTCCATGATGCTAGAATATCCTTTAACTCTTAAATAATGTTTTTTTTAAAAAAATTAAATACTCATAATTTATGAGTTGTAATGAAAGTATACTAATTTTGAAAAAGGAAATTTAGGAATTTCTTTTAGTGTTGTGTCTATTATAAATAGATATACATTATATACATGCTATCTTTTTAATATGATTTACTTAAATATTTTCAAAGAATGTGGTGAAAAATTGTCAGAGTTTTAATATTTGGTACTATTCCATTTCGCCGGTGCAAATCTCACCAAGCAGACTTTATTGGCGATAACACACAGTAAACACATATTCTGTTTGGTGTTGGTTGTATCATTTTTGACAACTTTATCGCTTGCATCGGTGAAATGGAAAAGTACCTGATATTTTTGTTGTTTTTTCTGTTTTAATTAAAGTAAAGATGCTTCGTGATTAATTGGAATTTGTTGAGTTAAAACACATTTCAAAACAATTCACGACTAACTAATTTCTAATAATAATTACGCTCATTTAATGATATGCATTTTTAGAGAATTTCATTTGCAAATCTATCTTTGGAAAATTTTCTATGCTCTTCTGAATTTTTATGTGCTTTTGCCAGAAACCAATGGTTGAGTAACTTTATAACAATTTTGGTAAATTCAAATTGGTGAATATAAAGTAATACTTTTTGAAATTATATATGAATCTTTTTATAACATGGTATGTATTATAAATTTGTTTCATTGGGATGATGGAAATGTGGGAAAAAAAATATTTAATTGAGATTTTGTTTCATTAAGTGTAACTTAATAAAATCGCAATTAGTATCGTCGAAATTCTAATGTTATAATTTTAGTAGCATTTTAGTTTTGTACTTGAATAAAAAAAAATTGTGAATTAATCTTAAAATTATTTTAAAGAATTAAAAAAATATTTTGAGAGGTTTTAATAGGAACAATAAAATAATCAAAATAATAAAAACTACTAAAAATATTTATAAAAGGTTCATCAAAATGCAAGTGTTTTATCCATGTGTAAATTTATAGAACTGAACTTATATTTGTGTACATTAATCATTCAGGTGCATTTTTAGTTTCACTTCAGTTGAGAAATAATATAACTAGAGAGCATTCAAATTATTTGGTGGTCAACTTCATATAACGGTGTAATTAATTCCATTTGTTAGATGGCTGCGGTAGCCTAGTGGTCAAGGTTTCGGATTCGTGGCCGGCGGTTTTCGTTCAGTCGCGGGTTCGATCCTTGGCCGCCAAAGACTCGCCGTGTAGCAGGGGCTGATGTACGTTAAATCTGTCAGGGGCCCAAAGTCTTCCCACTGGTGTGGTGCGGAAGTTAGGAGAGGGGGTGCCAGCTTGGGTGTCATCCTCGTCACTTGACCATGGTTCAAAATTACGAGGTCCATCGCCAATAGTTTCTGGTGTGAAATTAATAAAAACTAAACTAAATTCAATTTGTTAGATTTGTTTGTTAGCTATGATAGATAATAATTGTTAATTTTTGAATGTATGTGCGATGCATTTCCCTTTATTAGTACTCCCATCTTGGAAGACTTAATAATAATTTGGTTGTTGAACTGATACCATATCTTTCTAATTGTGTACATATGAATTTCAATTCAATTAAATATTGCTTGATATAGCCTGAAAAATTATCCCAATATGGGAAAGCTAGCTTATTACTAATTGCAATTTTTGTATATATATTGTAATATAATCTTTCTTACTGCTAAAATGTCTATTGTTTTTCTTTCATTTAAAAAAATTCAGAACTATATTTAAAAGTGTTTCTTTTAGAAATTGATTAATTTTTTTATATAAACTTTACACACTTAGAAGCTACACAAGCTATTGGTTACAGGTCTTGTATTTTTAACCTTGTTCAATGACAAGGATGACTCTTAAGATGATTTTTCTTTCTCCTCACTTCTACCACCATCTCAACATGAAGGTTTTTTAGCCTCAACAGATCTAGCATGCATCAGTCTACTACATGACAATTCATCAGTGGCTTCTAAATTGAAAGCTATGACTTGAGTGAATCATCATCAGCCATGCACTTGTGAAGGATTGCTTGGCTACTGCAGTTACTTACTTCAGAGATTAATATCCATTTGTGATTTCTTGATTTGACTTATCTTTTATTTTATCATTTCTACCCACCATTCATGAGTGTTTTGAGTGGTACATTAATTTGCTTAATGCTGGTTGAAAAAATATCTTGTGACTAAAAAGATATGTTATCCTAATATTTTTAAACTGTGAGAAGGAAATTATTTTGTTTTGAAAAGAAAATTGTTTGAAAATTTAAGGTTTCTTCAAATGTGTTCTTTTTTCATATGTGTTCTTGAATTCATCCTTATCATTGAAAAGGTTTGTGCGTGTTTTGCACTTTGAGATAAGGTTTTGTAGTTTTTTTATGTCTGAATTGAATATTTCTTAAATTCATGAATTTTTTCCTAAAGTTTGTATTTCCAACTGCTTTTCCTCCATATGAATGTAATTATGAAGAATTTTGGTAAAATAGACATTACTTCTGTTTTACTAAATAAGTCCTTACTTTTGTCTGAAGTGTTTGTCAAATGGGTGAAAGAGAATTGTAAGTGTAACTGCTGAGGAAGAAAGTAAATGAAATGATTGTTTAACTGAATTTATTAACTCTATCTTTTTTGAACCTTGGTTTATATTTTCAGTAATGTTTGAATTTTTTTTGGTTTATATTT
>BMAW01076928.1:163900-195107 GCA_019974015.1 Nephila pilipes | reverse complement strand
TTGGTTTATATTTTCAGTAATGTTTGAATTTTTTTTGGTTTATATTTTCAGTAATGTTTGAATTACTTATAAAAAAAGTAATTATATAAATTCTTTTGAAATTCAATAAACTTCAATGTTATTTCTATGGTTTTTTTAAATTTAAATAAATTGATAAAATAACAGAGTTCTTCATTTTCTTTTTACATGTATCTGAATAGAGATTGAGATAGATAATAATGATACATAACCTTGTCAATTTTCAGAATTTTGTTCATGGCTGACAGAAAAGTATCAAATTTTATTTATCTTATAAAGTTATCAAATGTTGATTTCCTTAATTTGAGTTTACATTCCATTTAGTGGACGTAATCCAAAGTTTCATTCTATGTTGACTGCAGTTAAACCTCACATTCTTGTTCTCAATAAAAGTGATCTTATTGAGCATTCACAAAAAAAGAAAATAAAAGAAGAGCTCCTAAAAAGAGATGTAAAGAATATTTTGTTCACAGACTGTAAAGCATCACATAAAGGTGGTGTGAGTAATGTAAGTTATTAGATATGTATGTAATTTTTTTGTATTTTATCTCTGGATGTTGAAGGTATTAATGATTTCATTTTTTATTCTGTTATTTTACATATTTTTCAATTTATTTCGGTTATCTAATTCAAATTTACTTTAAAATATTTCTAAATGCTGTGTACTGTTTCATTCTTGAAAGGATTTGCAAAGTAGTTTACTCTACAACACTGAGGTAGAGTCCAATATGTTCTTTTGTTTAATTCCTTGTTAATCATCAATATTGAAAAATAGTTCAAACTTTGTTCATAGTTCGTAATTAGAAATTGATATTTCTTTACATAAAATTGGTATAGCATAATTGAAACTACAATTTTTCTTTGTAGGTTTCATTTGCCATGGAACAAAATTGTATACATTTATAAGGGGATTTTTTTTTTCAACTTTAAGGATTTTTTTAGGACCCAGAATGGATCCTTATAAAATAATGTATCTTGATGTATTATCATTTCAATATTAATTATTTTCTCTTAATAAGTGAAATTTTTTAGTAAGATATAAATTACTCTAATGGTTTACTACCATAAATAGCTGTATCAAAGAAGTGTATAGTAAATATTTTTGTTAAAGTAATTGATGTTAATATATTATATACAATTGTTTGTATTAATTATATTAAATTTTTATGTTTTTAAATTTTGAAAATCTAAATTTTTTTTTTACAGATCATTCCTACTGCTGTTGAATTAATAAAAGATCCTAATAACTTTGTTAGAGAAAATGTGAGTATATGATAACACTTTTAATAAACATTTAGTTGGATATACAGTTTAGTTACCTGAAGTTCTGATGAGGAAAATATTTTATAAATAATTATATAATCTAAAATATAAAATATCTGTTTATTCTAGATTAAATACAGAGGAAAAATTGTTTTATACATGTAAACCTAGAAAAATATGGATTGCTTTTTAAAACATGTAGCTGAAAATTGTTTGGTTATTATAATTGTAATCAAGAAATAATTTGCTTTAAACCCGAGTGATATGAACATGTCTATTTTTGCATTTTTTTTCAAGTATAATAGGTTTGTATAATTGTATGATCAGATGTTTATTAATGATAAAGAAAAATGTATAATATTCTGGATTGTTGAAATACTATTAAATGAAATAAGTTCCACCTGTAACAGAATTATTATAAATTTTTTTTTCATTTACATGTTAGAAGAAACATGATGTGAAAGACATGCACATAATTAAAATATATGAAATGTATTCTTTTTCTAGGCACAAAATTTTAATCTAATGGTTATTGGAATACCTAATGTTGGGAAATCGTCTGTTATAAATAGAATGAGGAATATTCATTTGAATCGAAGTGAGTTGATTTTATTTCTCATTTATTACAAATCTTTAATTTGTATATTTTGGGAATCATGTTTTATGAACTTGTTTTGCAATTTATAAATTTTTTAGCAATCTTTAATTCCTGCTTGCATCTGTAATTTTTTTTAGCAAACTTTTGCATTAAAAAAGTTTTTAAGGAATAAAAACTTATTGTGTCAACATATAAGTAATATATTGTTATATGCAAAGTTAAGGACTTTTGTAATGTAATACCTTGCATGACCTGTTACTGATGTTTGTTAATACTTTTAAATGTACACCTAATGTACTAGTATGTATAGGAATATTTGTTTAACATATAAAATAATTTAATTCTCCCAGGCTTTATTTATTCAAGATATTTCAAAGCATTTGATTATGAAAATGTTAAGAATATGTAATAAAACATCAGTGTTATTTCCATTGAGTCTTTTGTTTGAGTCTTGAAGTTACTGAAGATGCACCAAGTAGTAGTGTTTATGCATGTTATATCTGCAGGTCCTTGTGTGAGCACATTATGGAAGTCTGGTTAGCGGTATGTTAGCTCAAGTGTTGCCCACATCACTTGACTGAGATTTAAAATTACTGGTTCCATTACTAACATCCTTCATGTTGCTTTTAAGTCTGATGCTAATAAACATTCAATCCATCAAAACGTATTGAAGCATAATCTTTTTGCATTTTTTTATTAATTATTTGGGGCATCACAACTGTGAATTTAGTATAATAATTTGTCAGGAAGTACTTTTTCTTGTCAATATGTAATTACTCCACCAAGAGTTATTTTTTACATTTTTCTTGATAGTTTTTGTACTTTAGTTTTATGTAATTTAATCTTATTAACAAAGAATTGATTTTGACTATTTAGTCCTATATATCAAATTACTTAATTACCAAACAATTGCAAATTTATGCAAAACATTTTAAATTAAAATATTGTTTTGATTGAATTAAAAATTTGAAGTTGGATGCAAAGCATGTATTCTTCAATTTTTATAGTGAAATTGTTTTTTTATCTAGTAAGTTGGTGATGATTATTTTCATAGTGAAAAAATAATTAATATTTTTCACGATCTTTGCTGTTTTTGTTTGAATTCTTTTGGATTCATTTTTTTGTTTTAAAAAATCATATGAATAATAAACAAATGGTTTTTATAAGAATTTTCATCATTAATTTAAAGGAAATTTTTTAATTGTTTTTAAGTAAAAAATTTTTTGCAGTGTATAATTAATTTTCCTTTTTTTAGTTGGTACTATTTTTTCTTTAGTTGATGTTTGCAGCAATTATTAGTATAAGCAAAAAATTTTAATACTTTTAAAGTTTTATTTTTTTTTACTTGTCGTTCATAAATATCTAAGCTTTTTTTGTTTTGTTAAGGCTTTCTCATTACAATAGAATCTCCAAAATGGATTTCATCCTTTAACATTTTCACTATGTATCATATTATACTCAATAGGATGCTGACTTCTCTATATTCATTCATGTGAAATTTTTTTACTATAGCACACAGAATTATGTTAATTTTAACTTAATAATTTGACTAGTTAAGTCAACTGTACAGCAGAAGGTAGAGGATATGAATTTTAATTTTCAAGGGTAATATTTATTTTTTACTATTTTGAGAGGTCATATTTATCTTAAAATTCTTGAGGAAAGAAACATGAATAAGTCAAAAAATTGGGGTTTTTTTTAACATTGAAATTTGGACAAATTTTGGGGCTTTGAATTTATCTCTGAATTTTTCCTGCATTTCAAAATCTTTTTCTCTGCATTCAGATATCAATCAAAAAAGCTATGTTAGTAAATGTTTTTGATATCTCTTTTCAATATACATTTTACGGCAAATGTATTGAATGTCAAATTGTTTCAAATAAAAAGTAGAGTGATGTAAATGCAAGAATTTCGTACTGATAAAAAGAATGCTAAAGTTTTATTGAAATTATGTTTTTATTGAATGTCTTCTAAATTAAATATGTCCTTAATCAGTAGTTTGAACAAATGTTTTAAAATGATGCTCTTTCAGTAACTTGTTTGTGTTTGTTGTTTTTGCATATTTCATTAAGTGCTAAAAATATTTTATGAAAAGAACAATTAGTAATGCTAAAGATTCACTACAAAAGTAATTTTCCTGAAATTTACACACCAATTTTTAAGATTACTTTTCAAATTTTTATTGGGAAATGAACAGTTTTTATAAATTTTACACTTTTCATCTTTTCTAAACCAAATTTTGGTTTCTTGAATATGATGAGAGTATTATTTTTGCTAACTTTTCTGTAATAATGCTTTATGCTAAACCTAAGTTGTAAACTATTATTATTCACATGTTTTCTTGTAGTATAATGCATATAACTAATTCTTTTCTTGCAAATGGCCTTCGAACATTTTTGATACTTAAAACAAAAATTTTTGAACTTGGGCTGTAGCAATGACAATGTTTTTTTTTTTTTTTTTTTTTTTTTTTTTTTGTTTTTTTTTAATATTTTTTAAAAAAAAAAAAAAAATTTTTTTTATTTGGGTTTTTCAATTTAAATTTTTTTTTTTTTTTTTTTTTTTTTTTTGTGTGTGTGATTGATAATAAGTATATAAAGAATAATACTTAAACTTTATTAAGTTTTGAAAAATATTTAAAAATCTTCTTGGAACAATAGCATTTTAACTTTAATAATATATATATATGTAATTGAGGCGGTGGTGTCTAGGGGTGTGTCGAATAAAAGAGACGTTTATGTTTAAAGAGATTTAATGATAAATCTACAGGTTGTTAAACCTGACTTAGGTGCGCGCTGCTGTGGGCAAAAGTGCTTTCCTTCTCCCGCTTACATCCGGGGTACAGAGAGTGGCGCTGGTGTTGCCTGAGCGTATACAAGGTATATATATAATATTTGTGAATATGAGTAAAGTAAAATTTTAATATTTGATATATATTTTAACATGCTATACAGGATTCTCAAAATATTCATGAAAGATATGGGGGGGGGTGTTCTGAAATTTATTAGGCATTACTACTCATATTGAACTGTCTCATGGTTAAATTATATCTAATGTTTTGCTATTTCCCAAGTAGAATATACCTAACAGTTGTTCTTTAAAATGAAAATCGAATGACTGAGAATTATCTTACTCCATACAAAAATTCAAATTAGTTTTGAATGTCATGCATGTGATTATACAGTTTTTTTTTTTTTTTTTTTTTTTTTTTTGCTGTTAGAAAATGCCCAGACATATAAAATGGTATAGTTGGTAATTGAAAGAACTTTCTTTTTCATTTATTTTGTTATTGGATAATTTAAATATTTTCATGGCTCTTAAGTAGAAATTTTTTTAGAATGAAATATTGCTATTGCAGAAGTGAAATTCATTTTTTCTTAAACTTTAACTTTGTTGAATTAAATTGCTCTGTATAAAGTTAAATGCTTTTTTTCTTGCTTTTTATGACCTACTCTGTTATAGAATTTGATTGAATCATGGTGTGTTGGTTTTTACTAATGATTTATGTGATTTTACTATGTTTTGATTATATATGATTTTGTGCATATATATATATCAATATTTATGCATGTAGACAGGTTTGTTTCAGTCCTAAAGAGGTAATTAATTAGCTGCAAATTCTTGAAATTCATTCCTTTTCTTTGAAATGCACTTGGTATTTTTATGTTCATTAAATGAAAATGACTATAAAATATTTATAAGTGTATATGTTGTATGTTATGTTACATGCACAAGTTTTCATGTATTTAAAAAAAAAAATTTAAATTTCTTTTTTTCATGTACAAAAGAAAAGGCTTCGGCAGTTGGACCTATTCCTGGGATTACTAAATCTGTTTTAGAAAAGATTAAGGTATATGAAAGCTAATATTCCTCTTTAGTTATTTCAAGCTTCTTCTACTTTATTTTTTTTATCATGCTTTTTATTTGTTTTAATGTAGTAGCAATAAATTGTGTGATAGTTGTTGCAAGTTCTTAAAAATATGGATATACTTGTGTAAAATCTTGTTGACTGTGAAAATTGCAATTTCTTTACTTATTCAATAATTTAGGTTGCTAAAAATTCCCAATTCCATTCAAGATAGCAATGACTGGGTCCTTTTCATTTTGAATCCAACATCACATAAATTCAAGTAATGGCTCATGGTTCATCAAAGTTTTTATTATGCCATTTGGCTGATCCCCACATTCTTTCAACATTTTGTGTATGCATACCATTCTTTGGATTCTCAAAATTAATGATGGTTAACTTTGAAAGTTAAGGAGTTATAGTATTAATTGGTTTTTTCAAAGTTAATGGTGGTTAACTTTGAAATGTTTAGCTGATAATAGCTGGTAGAACTCTTGTTTAAGTTATGGTTAAATAGGTTACATAAAACCATGTGGCCGATTGCAAAATATACCACATTATGTTGTTACAGCTAGAACAAAATAGGAAAAAAAAAACCTTGTTTGATTTTAAACTTTCCTCTATTGAATGTATATTTCATTGTTTGGCTGTACTTTCCATATCGGGGGAAATATCTCATTATTTGGAATATTTTTTTCTGGTTTGGCAAAAAGGATCAATGGTTATGTAAAATCCTGTTGATCATTTTTTCCCAAACTAGATAAATATCACCAGATTTTGAATGGATAGGTGTAATTGAATTGGAAACCATTAGTGTCAATTTTTCAGCTTTCATGGTCGCTGGGATTTTATACAAGCATAAAAAATTGAGATGGACATTTTATTTGAATTTAAGAAGTGAATAACAAAAAAGAAAGAAAAAACAAAGTATTATTGATATTTTATTAATTTTAGAAAATTACTTTATAGAAATAAGCTTTGAAAATATTTTACTGTAGGTATTCTTTTAAACTATTGTTTTGTTTTGAAAGCATTTCAAGTACTTTCCGATTATCCTCATCTCATTGAAAAATTGCTGACTTCATGAACTGTTTAATTTTTTTTTTATTATATTTATAGTTTATTTAAGTACTGTTCTGACAAAACACTATATTTCTAAAGAAATCTTGCATTCTCTTCCACCATAGTCATTTTCTTATTTATTACATCCTAAAATGTACTTTGAAAGAACAAATCTATATCAACTAAGTGATGGTGGATTACCAAGCCTGTAAATCCACACTTGTACCATAGGATGTGTGATACATCTATTGTCATATGTACATTTCAAAATGCCCTAAAAACATACTTTATTCTTATGTCATTCTCTTTGTTAACCAGTTTTATGTTAAAAGCAGTATTCATTTGAACTGGGAATGTATTATACAAACATTATTTTACATGAATAGTGGACATTTCTGCTTGGTTATTGTAATTTATATAGCGAAGAAATTGTTTTCCAAAATAAATAGAAAGCTAAAATGAATAGTGGCAATGGGGTGGGGTGAGAAAAAAAATTAAATGCTACTAAATTTTTATTAGTAAATTGTTCAATTTATTAAATGAACATTAATAATGGTACATCTGTACATTGTATTATTTCACTAATTTTTTTTTTTTGTCAATTTCATGAAGGGATGTTTACTGTATTCTTTCCTAATAATTTTGATTAGTTAACTTGTAATCCAGCAAGGTGATTGGTTTTGATGGAGATGTATATATAAGTATAATTTTACAGTCATAACTGTAATCAAAAGTTAAATTTTTTCTTTCCAGGAATAACTTGTTATTCTTTTCTCCTCCTAAATTTCATTTGCATAAATTCATATCTTAAAACAGAATAAGTTTTCTGGACAAAGGTTATGAATTTAACTTTGTTTCAAAAGTTTATACTGAAGTACCTGAGTATTTTTTCTGTTTTGCTCAGATTAAACTATAATTATGTATTCAAATGTTGAAGAAACTCATTTCATAAAAAATAAGTTGTATTACATTTTTTTTTTTTTTTGTAATTAATCATTTCTACCAAACCATGAAATCTTTGGTTTTTTTCTTTAACCAGGTACAAGCAGTAAATTGCCTAATATAGTTTCTATCACCAACATTAGCTTTGTAATAATTTAACACTAATTTTATGTGTTGTATTCTAATAACTGACACTGATGGTTGCATATTTTGACATATTCTGATAAGTTATATGAGGGTAAAAATTTTGAATTTGATTTCAATTAAAAAAACAAGCAATACTATTTTTTTTTATCAAGGAAATGGAATTGGTTTTCTGCAACTTGGGTGAATAAATATTAAATGTTAATGAATGTTACATTCAAATGCATGTTTAAGAATGGTACTTTATTTTTGTTTGATTTAAATTTTTTATATGTTTGATAAAACTGAATATATTCAATTCATATTAATTATTGATGTTTTTTTTCTTCTATGTATTGTAAGTAAATTGATCGAGAGTTGCTTTTGTTATGTTATATTTCTACAAGAAAGTAGTATTTTTTTTGATTAACTTAAATGAGTGGTGGTTATTTTTGCATTATTCCACTTCTCAGCATCTATCTGGATTTCAAACTGACCTTTAAAAAACTCACGCTACAATAATCACTAAATGTTTGGCCAAAATCCATAACTGTATTCTTCTGATTGGTTGGTTCATTTGGGGGCATCTGTTTTTGCTAAAAAGAAAATAAAATTGTTTTAAAAAAATAGTTTCGAAAGGTTAATTACAGAACTCCCTCTGTAATAAGGTATTTCACCTTACCATGCCAGTAATGTGGCATTTTTACACAGGAAGATAAGCATTCACAGATGTTATTTTATAACTCCAAGTGCAATGGAATAATGAAATCCTGCCTGTTTTATGTATTTTTAGTTATTTCTTGCTTTTAATGTTTTATTTGCATGTACTGTATTAAATTTTATACAATAATGCATACTTTTTATTGTTTAAATACAGTATTATTATTAGTAGTTGTGATTTACCAGTGATCTGACATTTTTGGTAATCCAGCAATTCTTTTGTCCAATATCTGCTGATTTCATGAGAGTACTGTATTAGGGAATTTATGTATAAAAGGGACATTTTTTATTTTTTATTTTTATGAAAGATATAAAATTGTATGGCATCAGTTGAATGTTTTTCTTCAGAAAGACCTGATTTCATTGAATTTCATGGAAAGTGCCAAAACTTTTCCTTTTGAAATATCAAAATATTTTTAGTGAAAAAATTTGTATATTAAAAATGAAAGAAATGAAGAGGAAAAAATCTTAGAAATTATGAATCCCAGAGTTATGAGTAAGGAAGCACAAGAGAAGAAATCTGTGGGAATTAAATATTTCTGAAAATTGTATATTTTATTCTGAAATGTCTTCATCTTTGCGTTTTTCACTGTAAAATAAATTTTATGTGTTTTAATACTTTGTTCTTAAGAATATATTTCACTAAATTTTTTTTGGAAGCTTTGTTAGTTTATTTGGTAAAACAGTGATCCAGTTGGGTTGTAAGCTCAAGGTCTTCTTGCTGCCTTCAAGGCTGTTGTTTATAATAAAAAAAAAAAGTTGTGTGCAACTTCCTAGTCCCAAAGCTTGTATATATGTTGTGACTATTGAGAAATGAGGTAATGGCTTAGGCAATGTCCTCATCATTTTACTAAAGCTCAAAATTACATGTTCTATCACAAGTTATCAGTTGTTCAGCATGAAAGTAATGTTAATTAAAAATAAATCAAACCATAAATATTTTTACAAAACCAAAGATTATAAAGTTAAAAACCCTCAACAGAAAGTTTTTTTTTTTTATATTGAAAAGGCTTTCCTTCAAACATGCTACAAAAAAAAAAAAGCAATGATGTGAATCTAGGATTTATTTCTCCATGATATTTTATTACTTATAATTTCAGTCTTGCTTTTAGGGTTTGAAATGTAGTTTGTGAAAGTTGTTCAATTTTAAAAAGTTCATAGTCCTAAAAAGAGAAATTGAAAGTTGACTCTAAATGGGAATAGGACTATAGTTAATAAATTAAAGAAATATGTTTCATTTCTGATTTTTTTTTCTTTTTAGAGTTTTTATGTTTCTTTATTTCAATGAAAAACTATTTTGAAAAATTTACACAAACTTTTTACTAATATAAAATTTTAACAGACTTAAAATAATTACATATTTTTCTTCTAGATATCTGAAAATCCCCTAGTGTATTTATATGATACACCCGGAGTAATAGAACCATATATAAATAACCTTGAAGTTGGTTTGAAGCTTGCTCTTTGCAGTAAGCTTTTTACAATATATTTTTTTAAAATACATTGCATGCTTTTATTTAAGTTTCTTAAAAAATGTTATTTATCGTAATTTTATTGAATTGGTTATTTCTATTTTTATGTGGCTTATTATTTAAATCTTAATTTTTTTTTTTTTTAATACGCTAAATTTTTTTTTAATGTACCTTTGATGCTTATTTTTGAATATTTCTTTTTAATCTCTCGTATATTAAAAAAAAAAATGATTTTGTTGTGCATATGAACTATTTAATACTAATATGAAAGCATTAGAAAGCAGTTTGTATTATCTTAATATATAGCTATGCATACAGAGTTTAGTAATCATGTATAACAACAATTACTTTACATTGTTAGGCTCTTATTAATAAATCCAAAGGAATTATTTTCTTTGATTACCTTAAATTTATATAAGTTTTTTTTTTTTTTGTTTAGATGCAATAATATTAGAAATTTAATTCTGGAATCAATTTTGATTGCTTGAAAAAAATATTATTAGAATAAAATAATTCCATATTTAAAATACTTTAATTTCTTGCCTTTTGTATAAGTTAAAATTAACATTGTACATTCATTTTTTGTTTCTGTTTTTAAATTTTTTTAAAGAAATTTTCGAATTACATGTGGCTTATTTTTTTTTTTTATCCACAGTTTCTTTCTGTAAACTGTCAAAGAAAGTGCCTTTCTTTATTATAAGAGCAATTCTTAATTACCTTTTGAAAATAATTTGTATTCATTTATGCAGTATAAATTTAAAAAATAAATAATTTGAAATCAAATTATTTCTCTGTTTAAAATTCATGAAGTCAATGGAGTTTCTTTTGTGTGTGTGCTGTTGAAAGGGTTGTTTAATTCTGCTTATTTTCTGATCCCATTTACATGAACAATTATAAATTTTAATTGATTTTATTTGGCATTCTCTCTTAAATGATATCTAATACTCGAGGGGGGGTGACGACGACCTGAAAGTGTTCTCTTATTAATTCGTGAAAAGGGTTTTCATTTGTACATTAATTATTTTCTTTATTAAATAAAAAAATTGTCTTAATTTTTAAATAGAAATTATAATTTTTTTGAGAGTGATATTTTTTATTAACAAATAATTTTATTGTTTTTATAGGAACTTTGAAAGATAGTTTAGTGGGTGAAGAACTAATGTCGGATTATTTGTTATTCTGGCTTAACAAACACAATAACTTTAGGTAAATATTTAATTTCAACAATGTTTAATTTGTATGTCAGATTATTTAGTTTTATTAAAAATAAATTGTTGTGTTTTAGATATGTTAAATATCTAGGCTTAACAGAAGTTACTGATGATATCCGTGTGGTACTCTTTCATATAGCCAAAACTCAAAGTCTTGTTAAAAGAATTAGAAATGCTGAAGGTAATTGTTCTATAAAATTCAATATTATCTTGATAATTCTCATAATAGAACTTTTTCAATTTCTTTATGAATGCTAATTTAAAATTAAATTTACTAAACATCACATGTTGCATTATGAATGCTAAAATGCAGTGCTAGAAGTAATTATTAAGACCTGTTTTAATTAATATAATTAGATGAACAAAAAAAAAAATGAATTAAACTTGCATGTTAAGGACCAATATATGCAGATGTAAATATTTTTTTTAAAAAGAAATGTTTGTATATTTTAATTTGTTTTTGTAATACTTCTTTGGTTTTAATTTTTTTTTAAATATGAAAATAGAATTCTAAATAAACATAAGTTGGAGGAAGAGAGAGGGATCCAAAGAGGAAGCTTTTGATTTACTTGTAACCAAACATGGTTATTTTTATTCCTATAAAAGTTTGAAATGGGTATTGGATTATTTAAATTTCAAGAATTTTTCTTTCTTTCAATGAATTAATTTGGAATGTACATTAAACATTTTGCATTCTGCCTAATGATACAAATTGGGTGATAAGGTTGGAAATATGATTAAAATGAAACTTAACACAATTCTAACAAAGCAATGAAAACCTTTTATCTCAAAGTGCAGGAAAGTTTTATTATTTAGTCTATATTAAAAAGGGAAAATATATAACTTTAAAGAAGCTATAAAAAAAGTTAAGATATGCAAAAGCTTAGATGGTTTGCTATAATTTTAAACAGATTACATCTAAATTATGTTTGATTTAATAATTCTTTTTAAAAATTTTAATTTTTGTTTGAAAGTTGTCAAATACGAATGAATTTTTTTAAGCAAAAAAAAAAAGTGCAGCTTTTATATTATTACTTCATACATTTAAATAATCCCCCCCCTCTGAAATTTAGAATTTGAAAACAAATTGAAAAAGTAAATACTAAATTTCTTGTAATATGAAAGAAATGATTTTGTTCAAAAAATTATGCAGTAATATTAATTAGAAAGTATTTTAAGTATAACTCAATGCAATTAATTGGTAGTTTCCTTTCACTATAAAATTAAAGAGTATTAACAATTAAAGAAGTTACAATTATTAATTTAAATTCTCTTTCTTTAAACTATTTTATTAAAAAGCTTTAGAATTTATTATGCAAAAACCATTGCAAAAGATTAATTTTTTTGGGAGTATCAAATTCTTATTTGTCTGATACATCAGCAGGAGCTTTTTTCTTTTTATTAGAGGACTTTTGAGTTGATATTATAGATAATTCTAACTCGGCAATCCATAACACAATGTAACGATCATAGGTATAAAAACTTTTAAATGAGTGGTGAAACTTCTAATATTGGATTAAAATCTTCTATAGATATATAAAATAGCTATTTATGTTGGATGTGTCAATTTTGAAGCACAATCAAGTGACAAAGTTAGTATTCGAGTTTTTAAACTACTCATGGGTTTCAAGGTCTGGTTAAAATTTAGCATGTAGTAATTTCTATTGCTTCACATGAATTTTATGAAATTGATTCATGAATCTGCTAAATTTCTGTCTACTGCTGAGCTTTATCATGAAATTACAATGATCCTTACTAACTTTTTTTGGCCTACTGCTTCCTTGGGGGAAAAATTATTAATCCATCCTCTAAAAAATTATTTTTCTTGAAATCTATAATGTAACCTATAGTTTTCCAACTTTTTTGAGTTACACTTTTTCAAACAGTGGTTCGATGGTGCCTTTATGTGAAGTATATTACATATTGAAATTCAAGGGCAGTACTAGTTAAAATACGTTGGGAACAAAACTATAATGTATGAATACCTACTTTTAATATGAACTATTTATACTGAAAGACATTTAGAACTATTTATTGAGTAATATGTTTGATAATTTTTAGTATATTAACTGAGATTTTCGGTGGTTTTTTGTGAATATTGTCCTACTAGACATTGTATCTCAATGCCCATTTTTAAATATGTGTTAGACAAAATTCACCCCTTAAATCTCTTTAGCACCCACCAACAGGTGATGCTGACCCAGTTAGGAACACCACAGCTTAATATATATATATATATATATATATATATATATATACACAGATTTCAAATAACACCAGTCATTCTTATGTTATTGTTGGAGGTATGAAATTCTATCTTTGACAATGATAATACGTTGTACTATCATCTTTTAAACCTGTTGCAATTCAAAATGTAATATTCTAGCTTAATTTGTCTTCTTAATGTTAAAAAAAAGTGTTCAAAATCTAAGACTTCTTATGGTAGAAAAATGTCCCAATTTTTATATACATTTAATTACCATATTGAACTGGGACTTGTAATGTAATCAGCTTCGGTAACATCTCGTGCTTCTCTACTAAGAAATTTAGTAAATAAGGCAAGGTCTACTAGCAATCAAAGCTAAATTTCAGAAACTTTGGATTTGTTAGTAATGTAAGAAATTCCAGTTATTTATAATGACACTGTCAATCATATTGATATAAAAAGGCCACTACTTGCCTCTTTTTGCGACATGGTAGTTTGCAATGCCCTTACTGTGGAGGTCCACTCCTATGTATTTGTTCTATTGATGAATAACATTCAGATGAGGAAGGGAAACTTTTTTTTTTTCTGTAGTAACGCTTGTCTTGCATTAGGGGCATAGAGTTGGAGACCTCTGCTATAAACAGAAACGTTCTATTTCTTTAAGAAAAATGTATTTATATATTGATCACTATACACTAATTATTTTACAAGCCTATTCCTTTCATAAAACTTGAAATTTCTCATTCTGATGCTAATAATTTACACAAAATCCTTATTGCTACAAACCATACATGTAAATAAAACTTATTTAGACCAACGTGAAACCCAATTCTACTTCCAATAAACTGATGTTTACATTCCAAGATTTTAGATTTGTATAGATTTGCAATTTAATATACCTGCTTTGGGCCAAAGGTGCAAATATACATTGATCATATTTAGATGTTATTCTGAGGGATACTCTAAAATATGAATAAACATACACATTTACTGAATAATGTGTCCATATTTCACTTGTGTTGAGAGCGAAACAAACCTTAGGTAATATAAAATTACTTAATTAAATTTTTTTGAAGATGTGCATAAATTAAAATTTTGCATTAAATTAATTCTAATTTTTAAATGAAAAGAACTATTAATACAATATCAGATCTTAAAATAAATAATATTGTTAGACTAGAAGTGCTAAACATTGCCCATGACTTTCAGAAAAAAAATTAGTTTGATAAGTGGTATTTATACATTTTAGGCCTTATGAATGGCTTAAAGCTCATGGTTTTAATTTCTCAAATCCTACCTTTGACACCACAGACTGTGTCCTAGACTCATTGGTGTAATGTAATTAATAAAAGTTGAATATATATAAATCTGGGTTTCAAAATGTTGTCTACTATTAATGTATAGAGTGTGAGGTAGCAGCATGCTGCCATTTTGAATTTGATCATTTGTCAATAAACTCTTAAGTTGTGTTAATTATACAAAACCACAGATCTTTTATGAGTTATTTCGTATGTTTGCGACTATAACATACAAAAATAATCTTTTAAAATAATAGTGATGAATAAATAATTATTTAGCATATGATACATACAATGATGAACTTGCTTAAATTTAATTTTCTAATTTTCCCTATATTTTTATTACCATAGTGGGAAATTTATTGTTTTTTGGATATAAATGCACTTGAGGTTCTATTTTATGTGATAGCACATTATATATGTGCATTCTCCTATGGCTTCAAATCCATAGGGATAATCCTTTTTAGACTTTTTGTCTCCAAATAAAATACCCAAAGACTCTCCTAAATCTAATACCATGTGATCTGAGTGATTCTTGTGTTTTAACTTCCCAGGCAGCGAAAGTTTCTCTTCTGATTTAGTTATGGAAGTGAGTGGACACATATTGTATTACGTCAACTGCTATCACAATGCAGTTGCCTCTCTTGAATTATATTAATAAACTCATAAATTTCTGAAATAATAAAATTTTTTTTATTGTACTACGATAGAAGTAAAATATCTGCAAATGAATTTAAAAATTTAGTTTTGTTAATTCTCAATGATATATAGTTGCATTATGCTCATTGGTGTAATATAGTTCATTTACTTACAAATCTCATTTTTTAGATAAAATTTTGTAAATAGAAAATTATATATGTTCATTCAAAATTATAGTAAATCTATTGTAGAATTCAAAATGTGTCAATATCATTGTCATTTAAAATTGTACATGTCATAGTTTTTTAAATTTTTTTTTCTTTAAATCTTTCTTTAGGTTCTGTTGTTCCAGTTCCAGATATTTTAAGTAGTGCCAGTCATTTTATAAGAGCTTTTCGAGAAGGAAAATTTGGAAAATTGTTATTAGATATTGATTGCTTAAATGAAAATTCATAATTTTCCTTCTAGAAAATAATTATGAAATTTTTATGATTATAGATAAAATCTGCCGTAATAATGTAAAAAGATTTTAAAGTTTTGTATTGGTCATGTAAATAAAATATTTTTTTTATGCTCATCTGCTAATTTCCTATGATTTTGATTTAAACTTTATTCAGGAATTTGAATGATAAACATACAACTCTTAAAGCAGCTTGAATGAATAATGAAAAGGAAATGATTTTGTACCACAATTTGATTTTTTTTAGAAGAATTTTTTATCTTCATTTGAGATAGATATTAAATAAAGAACAACCATGAGTAATGTTTACATAATGATAAATGTCAGCTATGGACTAGAATCAAATGTAATTAAATTCTATTCATTTTATCGAATAAGCTATTGTCTTTTCTAAGGATTAATCTGTGAATGATTAGAATTGATCCTTAGAATTAATTTGTTTTTATAATCATTTATTGACAAAATGTAAATAAATCTTATCTTTCTTTTTTAGGCAGAATTTCGTTTTTTTTTTTTTAGAAATTAGAACTATTTTTGATTAAGAACTTAAAAAGATTTTGAATTAATAAATATTGTTTAGTAACAAGTACTCCCAAAAGTTATTGAATAATATAATTTAGGTTTAAAGGTTATGCATATCAATATGTATAATTATAATTAATTTGCACATAACATTTTATATTTTTCATTTACTTGAATTTTAATTAAAAGTGGGATGCAGATTTTATAATTTTCTTAATTTTTTATTCTTTTAAAACTTGGAATAAAAAACTAAATGCTAAAATTTGAAGGAAAAATACCTTTTTTATCTGATATTTTTTGTGAGTTGCAGTATTTTATATCATTGGGGTAGAGGTATTCAGCCTTTTAAACTTTGAGGAACCCTTTGAGCTTACTAGTTTCTTGAAGGAACTTCTTGATCAAAGAGAAGAAAAAATAGGATATCAAAGCTTTATCCTACTCAAATTTACAAAATTATTATTGCATCTCTATTTTATCACAATAGAAATGTCTTAAGATAATGAATGGTGAGGTAGTCAATAGGTAATTTTTTGTTTTCTAAACCCTATATTTTAGCAAAAGCAACCATATTTTAAATTATAAATTAATAAAAAGAATTTTTTTTAAATGACTTGGCTATGATTGTTTTTTATTGCAAAGTATTTTTACTTCTGGAATAATTGTTGAAATCTGCCACCTAATGTCATCTTCAGCATCCAATCCGTTTCTGTATTTTGCTTTTATCGCAGCGTACAAAAAAAAAAAAAAGATTTTTCGCATGCATAGGTTGAAACATATGACATTGGATGTTTCACACTATTTTGGCAATTTCAGGATATTCTTTTCTAATGTCAATCCAAAAATGGATAATATCAACTTGACTAAATTTTAGTTTCAATTGAGTGCTGGTCGATATATCAATTAGTTGTTCTCTTTCTTTTATTAGGAGTTCGGAGGTGTCAGCGAGGACGATTTTGGATCCAAGATAATTTTTCTTTTTGAACAGAGAAATATTCAAGAAATGTTTTTTGCAAATCTGAGAAATATTGGACCAAACTTATTTTTACATTTTTATCGAGATTAGCGTTACCATCTGTTAAAATGTTATACAAATTAGAAAATTATTCAATATTATCTTTCAAAAGGCTATCTGCACCAAATTTTAAAAGAGTGGCGTCAGTTTTACTTTATACTTGAAAATATTGAAAATAAATGGGCGATTCTCCACCTGAGCTAAAGAATGGAGACTGTGACCTAATGCGTCTTGATTAATGTATTTGATGCACGTGACTTTTATGAAATTTAAGATTTTATTCATAAAATATTTATATATAATTTTTACAAGAAAACTGCCTTTAAGAATTCGATCTTTTATAAAAAATTAAAATTTTACTGAAATTTTGGGACTTGGATTAAGCAAATAGTGATCTCTTGCAGAACCACAGTCAAAGTTCAGAGAACTAGGGTTTCGTGGAATCCAGGTTGAAGACTTTTGCCCTAGAATATTTAGTTAATTATAATCCTTAGTTATGCTCGCACACACAGTTACAAAACATTATCATTGTAAGACTAACTATGCTTAGTAAAACAGTAAGCTATATTAGTGAAATATTTTCTAATATAACATGATCATAATGTGCTAGTTTATTATGACAATAGAAGATAATGTATTTATCTGTAATAAAATTAAATCTTATAGATATACTTATCAAAAGAACAAGACATTTATTTTATTCAAAGATTAAATTGATATAAATGATTAACGCAAATTTTAAAATGAGCTGTTTTATATATTTGAATATTTTAAATTTACTGTCTGTTTGAAATTTCGATTATCTCGATTTTACCATTTTTGTCTTTATGAAAAATGTTGCATAAATTCTAGAAAATATGCCCCTACTTTTCCATGACTGTAAAATTTCTTGCATTCAGGAAAAAGCTTGCAATCCAATTGAAAGGTAAGTTTATTTTTGGAAACTTATCAAACAACGTAAAAAATTCTTTTACTCCATTTTTTTATCAGAAACTTCCGGAGTTACATAAATTTTTTTTAGAAACTTCCTTTTTAATGTTCAAAGAATTTTTAATTTGAGATATAAATAAAATTGAAACTTATCAACCTTCAAACAGGAAACATATCAGTAGAAAAACTATCTAATATGAATATTATATAAATGTGAATTTTAGTACATAATGCTATTCCACACTGTTATTCGTATCACTCCAAAATTTTCAGGGTGTTTCGCGAATGTGTGGATGGAGCTGTAAGCATATTCCCATCTTAAACGTTTTTCAAAATTTTTGTTGGTGAATTTTTTTTGACCTTCCCCTTTTTGCCATTTTTTGTTTTAGCTTTAATTATCAACAGATGGCAGCAGTATCTGTGTGACAAAAAGAGAAATCAATCCCTATATATCTTTCTAATTGTTCTACCTGTTCTTCGCGCAAGTGAGTTGAAAAATATAACAGTCGAGATATCAATAACTTAGCAATGCTTATTATGAATCGAATCCAACTGTGAGGAGAATATTATTTCCCAAAAGCTCAGTGTAACATTTTATAATTAGTTACAACTTCATTGAAAAATATCAATTGTTTCATAACCTACGATTTTTTATTTAATAATTTTAATCTAATTTTTAATCATGAGCGTTTTAGAAAGTTTCTTTAATTAACTGCATGGTTCGAACGCATTGGAATTAAATTTATGTATTTTTGACCTTGATATTTTATTTACTAAATCATTCTTTTCTTGGAGTCTAATTCGAAGTTCACTGTTCTCTCTCTGTATATATATATATATATGAGGAGAAGGTAACTTGGGTGTGGGCTTGTCTTCGGCAGGTTGGTGCATCATTATGACCTTAAGGTACCCTTTCAATCTTCATCTTTTTCTTTCCAATGGTGTTTACTATCTTTGGTAAACACAGGTGCCATGCTCCGGGGATACCCTAGCGATCCTTCTCCATTTTGATCCTCCTTCTTGTCAAGCAATTTTTCCACTTTTTCGAACGTCTGGATTATAGTTACACCTTGTGTGGCGCAAAAATAGTCATATCTGATTCTTGCATTACGTCACTGAAGATAATATTTAAATCGCTCCTGATAACATATTTTTTATAAGAGGCAAATTAAAAAATATTAAACTTGCCAAACATGAAACAACAAATTTTAGCAGGAAAACTATCCGATACGAATAGCAAAATTATTTAAATATATATGAAGTAATTAGGAGTGATGTTAACAAAAAATACAAATGGACTGACATTTTTCGGGAGTAAAAATATTTATATTTAGTTTAAAATGGCAAAGTGTGTATTCTGAAATGGAAGATATGTGTGTTTAAAATTTTATGTTTCTGAAATAGAATAAATGATATATAATTTTTACAGACTCTTTCGTTTGTTTCACACACATCAAATGATCTGGTATTATATTTTCAGAAAATGCATTGTTTCTGATTATGTGTAGGGGCATAAATAGTCCCGCTACATGCTCCTTCAGTATGATGTAATCTTATATACACCACAAACTATAGACCCGTGTGGTGACCGGGGATGACAGAATAGTCCCACTGTAGCTCATGCATGTCGTAAAAGGCGACTAAAATGGGTACCCAGCGTCTGGGGGTATAGCCGGGCACCCTGCCCCTGGGGATTATATCAGGGGACCTCAGGGACTTGCCTTCTTCAGGTAAGTACGGGCATCATGACCCCGACGCACCTTAGTGATCTTTTTCTTTCCCATGGGGTTCATTGTCTTTGGTAAACACGAGTGACGCACTCCCGGGATACCCTAGCGATCCTTCTCTATTTTCGACCCTCCTTCTTGTCAACCATTTTTACCTTTTTTTCAACTTCACGTCTAGACCCCAGTTTAATCTTGTTTGGCGCAGCATAGCCATATCTGGCTCTTGCACCAATGAACTTTACATTCACTCACTCACCACAAACTATAAACTAAATTTGTATTCTGTATTATGAAAGTGGACTCCATGTATTCATTTCTTACCAGTTGTTACGGAAACAAACAAAAAATCGTTTGGTAAATTAACTTTTATTTTTCGATAAAAATTGTTATTAATTATTTTTTATTCGAAGAAAATCGTTTGTTTCATTTCACTACATATGTAACAGTAGTTATTCTACAATCCTACTGAAAGGGTGTAAAGCCTAAGTCTTCTAATTTTAATTCAAAGTCTTTTTTAATTCCTTGTGCGTATAAATGTACATCATTGAGTTTCTGATTTGTAGAAGATGACGACACTGGCATGCTTATTTGTTTCCTAATGAAAGTTAAAACAAGAAAATAGAACAAATAATTCTATAATTTACTTTTCTGTAGCAAAAGTTGTAAAACTTTTTTAAGATTTATGATGAAGTAAATTTTAAAATGTATCTGTATTATTGTGATATAGTGTTGGAATATAGATAGACGTCATGATGCTTCGTTGAATTTGTTCCATACTAGAAAAGACAAGTTTTTCGATAAAATGATTAAACACATTTTTTGAAGTTAACATAATAAAAATTGTTCAGTTATTTAAATTATGGGCGAAAAAACCGTAAAATTACGAGAAAATACTTATTCGATTATTAAATCATTTCTGCTTTTTTTTGACAAGAGGAATTCATGTAAATCAACAATATATTGTTAATTTGATATGTGGAACAAAATAGATCCTAAATACTTTTGATTGTGTATCATTGAAAAAGCAAGGTAATTTTCCACAGGATTTGATTAAAGATTTTTTAAAAAAAACTATATGTAAATAAAATGGAGAAATGTTAAACGGCTGGAAAACAAAGAAGAATAAAATTAAATGCTTTTCTTATTGTAACATATACCTTATTGTATTAGGTTAGAAACTATGAAACGGACGTTGAATTAAAAAAAAAAAGCGCAATGTTTCACATTATTTATTGTATTCAATCGAAATAACTTCAATTGGTATCTACGACTTCCTGCCAACGATTGGGCAAGTCATATATGCCTTTATGAAAATAAAAAAAAATCTTTTTTAGTGTTAATAAACAATTCAAAGCATTTTATTATATCATTTTTGTCATTGTTTTTTTTCTCTTACAAATAATTCATAATTAAGAAAAAGGTAATAATCGGTCGGAGAAATATCTGGTGAATATGGAGGATGTGGTGTAATTTCATGCTGTAGAGAAGTTAATTTGTCAAAAGTAATTGAAGCTTTGTGTGGTGTGCTTTATCAGTAATATTGCGCGGTTCCGACTGAGCAATGCTGGTTGTTTTTTTCATAAGTTTCTCATGTATGACTTCAATTTTACGGCAATAGGATTCTGCTGTTATGGTTTCGCCTGGTTGAAGGAAGGAATAACGGATCCCTCCTTTGGCATTCCACCATATGGTAACCATAATCTTTTTCTTTTTGAGGAAATTTCGTTTTAGGGATGTGTCCTGGGAGTGTATTCTTATCTACCCATTGCTTGATCGTTTTCGATTATCATACAAAATCCACTTTTCATCACAAGAGATGATTTGGTGTAAAAACGAAAATCGTTTATTGCGTAGCAACAAAGAAGCGCATTTGTTCTTGCGGTCGATTACCTGCAGTTGCGTCAGTTCGTACGGCACACATGAGTCCAATTTTTTTACTTTATTTATTGCACGCAGATGTTTTACTACAGCCGTGTGTCTTGTTCCTAGTTTGGACCCAAGTTCACGAATAGTTGTGTGTAGATTGGATTTCGCAGTCGCCTTTAATTCCTCGTTTTCAATATGGGCCTGTGTTCTTCCTCAAGGCTCGTTGACGATACTCAAATTGCCAGAACGAAATTTTTGGAACCAATATCGAGCATTTTTTTCATTAGTGGATCCAACTTCGAATGCGTGATTAATGTTTCTCGAAGCTTGAGCTGCGCTATGATTCAATTTGACTTCGTACAAGAAAAGTAGATGTAAATCGCGTTTTGTTTCCATCCGGATTTCGGAGAAAAATAAAATAAAAATGGAATAAAACACGAAAAAATTTTACGAAATGAGTAAGACAAATACCTTTAAAATTTATAAATAAAAATATCGTTATTCACGTTACAATGAACATCTTTCAGTTGATGCTGAACACAGACTAAACAAAAAACGCCTGTTTCCAACCTGATATATAATTATGAGAAAGAGCACTCTATGCCAAAATGATATTAGTAGTGTGTCATATTTGGTGGCAGCAGTAACCTATTAGTGACCATGGTCGCGGACTTTCGATTGGAATTGTTTTCGTCGAGTCGAGGGTTCGAGCCTGATACTACTTAAGATATACCGTGTACGTTAAATCTATCAAGGTTCCAAGTCCTCCTGTTGGTGGGGTGTAGAAGTTTGGAGAAGGAGGTGCCAGCTCAGGTGTCGTCTTCATCACTTGATCGAGACTCTGAATTACTAAGACCGTCGCCAATAGTCCTCGTGTAGCTTCTAAGTACAACCTTAAACAAACAATGAAATAAATCAACCATTCTTATCGGCATTTCTAGACAATGTTTGATTGGAGGATCTGGACTTGTAGCTTATGTAAATCAGCCTTACTATATAAACTGAATTGCAATGAAAAGATAGACGAATAGATTAATAGATCTCTTCTCAGAGCGACGTTAATAAACAGTTACAATAACTCGTATTTCTAAGGTGACCAATCGTCCTCCTTTAGGGAGGACAGTCCTTCTTTTGTAGGTGCTGTCCTTCTTCTAAAATTGTCTTCCTTCCTGTCCTCTTTTTCGATATTACAAAACTAATCTGTTAATCTCTCTATTCAGAGATGCCGCTCCGAACTGTCTCGAAATCTTGAATACAAAAAAACTCTTAGGATATTCAAAAGTTAGATGGTCCTCTTTATCACCTGCTATAGGCATGTTTTACTATAATTTGAGTCTCTCCGTTCATATTTTTTAAGTTTAGACAAATGTCCAAAAATTCTAGAATTTTTTTCAATTATGAATGTATTTTGGACATAATCAGGCATCCACAAAACGATTCAAAAGATTGAAGGTGAACTTATTTCAGCTACAAAAGTTAGTCTTATTTTGAACGATTTTGTCCTTCAATATAAATTGCGATATATAAAAAAAATGTATTCTTTTAATAATAAAAAGAAAATTGTCAAACTTAGAGGAATCAAATCTGAGCATAATGGAAAAGTGTGCCAAAGAAATGCAGAATTTTTGTCAAACATGTTTCCAATAAGTCGAAGAATAGTCTGAAACTAATATCTCAGGAAATAAGTTTTCATTGGTATTTTCTGACTTCATCGCAAATAAATTGGGCAGATATTGAAAACTATGTTGAGCTTTTATAGAACGAAATATCCGAGATATTAAAATCGATGACAATTGACTGTTTGAAGAAATTAGAAGATTGAATGTATACTTAAATTCTGATAAAATCAACATGTTGAAATTGATAAAAAAAGGGGTGGAAATATTTAACCATTTCAAAAATAAACACATTCTATATGAAAATTTTGTTATTCTTGTTGAAGTTACCTGGAACTAATATAGTAGTTGGAAGAGTTTTTTTCAATTGATAATGATTTTTGGATAAGTGAGAAATCAAGGTTGATATTATAGCTGCTGCACTTACCATAAAATTCAATATGAAGGATATTTCTGGCTCCGATATATCCAATATATTGTGAGGAAATGATATATCGACAAAAAAGATTCATTTAACAGGAAAAAAGTACTCGTTTAATTAAACAATTAAAAGGGATGTTAGCATAATTAATGTACTTTTGTTTGAATTAATAAAACGTTTCATTTATTTACACCGTATTTTTTTCTTAAATTATTTCGTCCTCCTATTCATTGTGAAAAAATTGGTCACCTTAGTATTTCATATCTGTGCAACCGGTAAAAATTATCCTGCTTATCATTACTAGATGGCGACAGTGTAGTATTTTTTGAGCCGTTCAGTTTGGTAATTCTCGAGCTGAAAAAGATATTCACGTAATTTGTGAAAAAGAGCTCTCAGGTTAAAGAAGAAATGTTGTACGTCAGTTGTAATTGGACCTCAAATTTCTTCTGAGACATTAGCTTTGAAGTGCTAGTTTAGGTATTTCTTCCTCACCTGAATGTGATGCAACATGTCAAGTTCTTCGCTAATAATTCGTCATTAAGTTTTATCATAAAGTAAAGAATGCATATTGACTGTTTATCAACATTGCATAAAAAGCATCAGGGAGGCAAATGACATCAGAATTCGCAATTTTGAGCCTCGTTAAAGTGACGAGGACGACCCCTGAGATGGTACCTCCCTTTCTCTCTAAACTTCCACACTACATCAACGGGAGGACTTCGGACCTCGACAGATTCAACATGCAACAGTTTCTTTACACTGTAAGTCTTAAGTGGAATTGGGGCTACTTAACGGAAAGAATGCGGGATCTTGACCATAAACATTTAAGTTCGCTGCTACAAAACATAAAGAGAAGTAAAAACACTCATCTGAATATTTTGTATGATTTTTCCGAACTGTGTCTCTAAAAAATAAAGCAGCCGAAAAAAGGACATAGGGCGAGATTCTTTTCTTCTTTTGACAAGTATACGTAAAGCAGCAGCACGCGATTACATTTTGATAGACATATCATTTTTTTTTCTGTTAGAATTCTTTCATTTTTTTTTTAAGGTCGCGGCAGCCAAATGGTCAACATAGCGGATTCGCGGCTGGTGTTATTTCCATTGAGTCGTGGGTTCGAGTTCTGTTTCCAACAAAGACCAATGGCGTAATAGGGCTCGTTAAATCTGTTAAGGCTCCAAATTCTCATAGTGACGGGATGAGAAAGTTTGGAGAACGAGATGCTAGCTTGGGTGAAATCCTCGTCCTTTAACGTGTTTAAAAATAAATGGGGTCTGTAGCCAATTGTTCTGGTGTTGTTTTTAGTATAACGGCAATAAACAGTTAATCAATTAAATTCCATTTTTTTAAAGTTAAAAATATGTTCCATGTCTCGTCTCATATATTACAATTCTAAATGGATTCATTTTATGCATTGAAATAATAAATGTATATTTTTAGAATGTTATTAGGACTTTGGAGAACACATATTTTGACAGACGGATACTTGAGGTTACTAATTAATGCGAATTTATGCGCATATCGAGCAATTTTTCTTTTTTTTCAAATCATTCTAAGTTTGACCCCGGTCTTCGACATTATATGAAGATTAGATATTATAAAAAACACAAATTTAATTTAAGAATTATAAGACATCGCTGCGCATTTCGAACAGGATACTTCATGAAATACTGTGATAAATAAGTTTTCAATAAATATGTACCAGGTATCCCCTTAAATTGAAAAAGAAATTACATCCGTTAATATTAGCTTCCTTAAAAGAACTATCTGAAACGGACGAACCCAAGAAATATAGCTTAAGAAATTAAAATGTAATTTTTTAAAAAAAGGCTTTTTTGAGATGATAAATTATTAAATTGAATATATTTATACAATTCAATTTTAGAGAAAGATTTATCCTTTCACATTTCATTCAAAACATTTCTTACGTGTAAACTCTGGTTTTGCACAATACATATTCTGAAAACATTTTCATTACATTTAATACTGTTACGAAAATTCCCCTATCGTGCGTTGGCATATATTCGAGTATAAGAAGTCCAATAAGGAGGATAACATTTTATTCAAAAATATTCAGGATGACACACAGGTAGCAGAGCTTGGACAGTAACAGCATAAACAAACAAACAAACAAAAACAAAACCCCACACTTTACAGATTAGTGACATACATACTGGAACAAAAACATCATTTGTTATGCCAGTTACACAGTTGTATCAGCAACATTCAGCTCACCAACTTCGCGCTACGGACAAATCTCCGCCGTAATATTCTGCTCTTCCAAGGCAATCTCCCACAGTTTTCGGCGTACTCAGGCCATTTCCGCAAATTCACCCGGTAGATCCATTTCCAAGTGCTGACAACTTCCAGTCGATCTCAAGAGCAGACTCCGTCTCAGGCTGTCAGTTTATTTTTTTGACGTTCCGGCCAGGTGTGACGTCCCACGGAAAATGCAGGAAAAGTCTGTAACTTTCTTTCCAGTGGAGATATCGACTAGATTCCAGTACTTTCTAGAAATATATCGAAATTTGTCACTAAAATCGCTGAGATTCTCACTAAATCGCCAATTCCGTAGCCAAGGTTCAGGGTTCTTTCCTTGGCTGCCTGATGAAATTTCTGTAAATGTCTCTTTTTCTTCATAAGAGAACTGTTGCAGGGAAGTGTCATCTCGGGTTCGTAACAATACAAAGCATTTTACATCTCTTTCGAATGCACGACGCTTAAATTTCTCAGTTCTTCCGTATGTCAGTATTATGAATTATCGGCAAAGGAATGCAAGTGTTGTCCGCTTCATTTCTAAAATTATTACCTAGTTCATCAGCCAATCGAAAAATAAAATCCTTTCTTGCAAAGTTTACTTGAGAAGTCTTTTTATATACAGAATCCAGGCATTGATAGCTATTAAGTCTGACGTTATAGAACACTTGCAAAGGGCCATCTTCGAAAGCTTACTTTGAATCTACTATGAATCTGGAGCTGAACCTCGAGCGTCCTCATCTAAATAATATCAAGTCCTACCTATCGTGCATTATTTTCACCAGCAAATATATTATTATAGCAGTAGATTGTCCCTCGTAATCATGTTCTACGATTCCCCTTCTCTTCCGTACTACCGGCTCTCCATCACTATTACCACCATCATTCCTACCATTCACCTTCTATTTTACCATTCATATAATACCATTGCCTTGCATAAATTAGACGCTAAGTTGTTGGAATTAGCCAGCGTCTATGGAAATATCCAAAAGGACAGTTGAAGAGACGTACGTTTTACTATTGTGATTAAGTTTACACCTCGATCTTCAAAATTTGTTCAGCTTTATGTTCGCATGATTAAAGAACATCCAAATGGGTACGAAAACAATCACACATTTGAAAATTATATGATTCAAGCTTTGTTGTTCTTAGAATTTTGATAAAGATTTTCCTTGTGCATGTAACTTCGACTAACGGCGAAATAATTTTATGAGTCGCATTGGTTCATAATAGTAAAACCATATTGGAGAATACGGCGAAATTAATAGGTAAATGGAAGGAAGGGATTAATATTTACGTACATTTCATTAAAACACTAATGTGTGATATGCTTTACAATGCTTCAAAAACATTATTTAAGTTTTATATATATATATATATATATATATATATATATATATAACAGGTCAATTGAAAAGTCCCGGCCTGACACATAGTTGGCGCTACTAGAATTAAATCTATATGTTTTTTAGTTAGCCCTAACCCTCAAAAGATGCGTGTATAAATTTGACAGCTGTCGGTTCATTAGTTTGTGAATTATAGCATTTTAAGTGAAGCAACTTTTATTATTGTGAAAAAAATGGATTAAAAGAATTTCGCGTGTTGATAAAATATTGCTTTTTGAAGGGAACAAATACAGTTGAAGCAAAAACTTGGCTTGATGCCGAGTTTCCGGACACTGCCCCAAGAAAATCAACCCTCAATGATTGGTATGCTAAATTTAGACGTGGTGAAATGAGCACCGAAGACGGTGAACGCAGTGGACGCCCAAAAGAGGTTGTTACCGACGAAAACATTAAAAAAATCCACAAAATGATTTTGAATGACCGTAAATTGAAACTGAATGAAATAGCAGACACTCTAAAGATATCAACTGAACGTGTACATCATATCATTCACGAATATTTGGGTATGAGAAAGTTCTGTGCAAAGTGGGTGCCGCGCGAGCTCACTTTTGACCCAAAACAACGACGAGTTGATGATTCGGAGCAGTGTTTGAAGATGATCAAGCGTAATAAACCCGAGTTTTTGAGTCGATATGTGACAATGGATGAAACATGGCTCCCTCATTTCACTCCGAAGTCCAATCGACAGTCATCCGAGTGGACTGCACACGATGAACCCGCTCCAAAGCGTGGGAAAACGCAACAGTCAGCTGGCAAGGTTAAGGCGTCTGTATTTTGGGATGCGCATGGAATAATTTTCATTGACTACCTAGAAAAAGGAAGGACCATTAACAGCGACTATTGCATAGCGTTATCGGACCGTTTGAAGGGCGAAATCGCCGAAAAACGGCCACATTGGAAGAAAAAGAAAGTGCTGCTTCACCAAGACAATGCACCGTGTCACAAGTCAGTGAAAACGATGGCAAAAATCCATGAATTGGGCTTCGAAATGCTTTTCCATCCACCATATTCTCCAGATCTGGCCCCCAGCGACTATTTTCTGTTCTTCTCAGATCTCAAAAGAATGCTCGCTGGGAAGAAATTTTCGTCGAATGAAGAGGTGATCGCCGAAACTAAGGCCTATTTTGAAGCAAAGGACAAATCGTACTACAAAAATGGTATCGAAAAGTTGGAGGGTCGCTATAATCAGTGTATCACCCTTGAAGGGAATTATGTTGAATAAAAAAAACTAATTTTGCCAAAAAAATGTGTTTTACTATGGTGGGCCGGGGTCTTTTGAATTGACCTGTTATATATATATATATATATATATATATATATATATATATATATATATTTACAGCAATGAAATTATAAATGCAATAAGATTAAGTGTTAACCTATTCTTAACTCAAATACTTCTCGAGGCAAGTGCAATTCAGGTTAAAACTGTTGTTAATTGGTTGAAAGAAATCAAATTAGGTTAATTAAGTCACGTGCAAGTAAAACTTTATTTTGAAAAATGGTCTTTGGCGTCATTTAGTGGTTGTATGAAAACAAAAGCCCCTTGGGTGAGGGGGGGGGCTAAAATATATTTTTAATGCGATGTTGAAAATGGATTATTGTGTAAAGATTTATTTCTGTTTTACAGCAACAATAATTACAGTTAATTTACTTGAGGTATAATTACATTGTTAAGATATTTTTAATTTAATAATTTATTGTTTGCTCCAATTTTAATATTTAATTAAATAATTGAATTTTATGCATAATAACCTTCTTATTGTTAAAGTTATCATCATTTTGTACTCTAGAGTGTATTTTTTTTTTTTTTGAAAAATTTGTATAGTATGAATGTTATTTTAAAATGCGATTGTCTATTCAACGATTTGAACTGTTTTGTTGATTCGAGTACTTCTTAAGACTGGAGAAGAATATTTTAGATGGAAAAGTTCTGCTGTAATGATTAATTGATCTGTGAATAGAATTTTTCAATAATTGTGATCTATTTGTCGATATATTTCAAAGAATAACCACGGACGATGGACACTTAGATTTCCCTATTTGAGATCTAATTTTGGAACGAAATAATCCTGCCCAAAGGAACAGCTCTTTCAGATGACACATTTGTCGGTATAATAATTATTATAAAAACCGCGTTCACTATTTGAATATATTTCCCGCCTTATACTTTCCTGTTGAAGAAGTTTAAATTCATTTGTAACGATTTTATTAATTTTTTCATATGTTAGTTTGACAAAGTGGGTTTACATATTCAGTGCTGTGATCGAACCTCAATGTAAGTAAGTAATTTCCAAAAAAAAAAAAAAAAAAAAAAAAAAAACCATTACATTATATATATATATATATATAGTTTATAGAATTACAGTTAAAAATATTATAATTTGAGGATGAAACTTCCAGTTTGTCGATATTATATTCTGTAGCTACGAATACATATACACAATTTAAGTTTACAGCAACCATTTCCTTTCCATTGTTCTAATGCAGCGGTTCCCAACCATTTTCAGTCTGCGTAACGCCCAGCTGGCTCGGTTCCTTTCTGCTTACCTCCAATCGAATGCTTCAAGACCCCCTCCTCCCCACACACAATCCATTTCACCCAATGCAAATTCCGTGAATCTTTCCAAAAAGGACTATGTTGAATTGAATTGAATTACCTGCTTTTTGAACGAATATGTTTATTTTTTTATTTTTGAAGTAAGCAAACAAATCAAAACAAAAATTGAAAAAAAAAGAACAATTAATGGGGTATTTGGAACTGCAGTGAATCACGAAATTTTGATGAATTAGGCTCAAAAAAGGATAAATACAATCTCCAATCCGGAGTTGTGTTTAATTTGCTTCTACATTTATTTTTAATGTAAGTATCAGAAAAACACATCCGCTCAACAAGCTATGTGCTGGGAAACGGTAACAAGAACATTATGTTTTTTTTTTAAAAAAGAAAATTCAGTATATTCGTTCCCGCTACGAGTCCCAAAACTTTCTAGATTCACCATTTCGCCAATGAATACGTTTTCAGAATGGTATCTGATGTCAGCATCAGCAGTGCCTATTTTTTAAGAGAGGGCAATGTTATAAATGACAAACTTAATAAAAACTTTCATCTACTTTTTAAAAAAATTCTTGTCAATATTTTAAAATTCTTTTGTTCTTTTTTTTAGCTGTGTGGTCACCATTATCAAACACGTTTTCTTTTCGCGTACTTCCTAACGACCTCTCACGTACCCCATGAGGTAGCGATCTGACAAATAGTTACGACCTTTTCATTTCAGTCTTGTAATATAAGATGCTTATCTAATGAAAAAAAATCTTGCATTAGAGTTGAAATAAATGAAACCCGTGTTATATATATACACACATATATGAATACATACATAACAATTCCCGAATGCAACGAATAGATAATTATTCAACCGACGAAATTCATTTGAATTTAGAGCTTCGGACGTCCAAAAATTTTATTAATACATGAAACGAAGTGACAATAATGTTGTCGAATGCACTAACAGAAAATTCAGATGAAAAGTTCAAGACGTAATGTTTGTTTCTAAATTTAGAAACTCGGAAATGAAAGTCTATTTTCGGC
>BMAW01076928.1:0-154061 GCA_019974015.1 Nephila pilipes | reverse complement strand
GAAGAAAATTGTAAAACATTTTGGGCTAAGCATTTTGTCACGTGAAGAATCCAAACATGTAGAAACTTTGATTTGGCGCAAGTTCGTGGAAAGGAACGGAAATTACGTCAAACAGGGAACATTGCATCACACAGAGTAACTTTGAGGTACAAGAAGAATTCTAAAAATCGGGTAACAAATGAAAAAAAAAAGTCATGACCATGGAAGCATTATTTTTCGAACAAGACTCGAATATCCATATTCAGATTTAAATTCTGTGCATATTTAATGTGCGACAGAAAGCTAAAAACGCTTCTGTCTACCAGACATCTTGAATTCGTGAATTTAATGTTAAATCCTATTGAATCTCTACTTACCTCCACAAATATAGAAATTTTATTCTTTCAATAAATGCAATTTATTTGAATGATTTGAAGTACATAGCATTTAAATAAAGGTTGCAGACAGAGCTAAAAATAATAAAGTTTTCCGTTAAATTGCATTTTCCCATCGATTTTTGAAAATATCTTTATATATTTTTAAAATATACGAAAAACAAAAAAAAAGCGAATAAGAAAATAGACATAAAATGTTTTCAGAAATTCGAAGAAAAGTTCACTCTCACAGAAACATCACTGGTTCTTATTCTTTCTGATGCACTTTATATTGCGTTCTTTCAAATGAATACAATTTTATTCATAACATATTTTTCTGAGGAGGGAAATTGAAATTCTATAGGATTAACATCACGTTTCATGAATTCAAAAAGGCTGATAGACGTGACAATTTAACGTATTTACAGATTTTCATAAGCTATTTATTGAACACACAATACATTTAATAGCTTTCTCTAAAAACGTTTTCAGGCAAATATTTCGTTCAATTAATGAGAATTCTTTTATTTCTTATTTCGTTCAATTAATGAGAATTTCTACTTAAATAATTATATTTTTATTTTTTATAAGAAATTCTTATTCTAATAAATACTTCTATTCAAATAAGGATATCTAATAAAATAAGAGCTTCTTATCAAATAAGAATTTATTATAAAATAAGAACTTCATGCCAAATATAAATTTATAATAAAATAATAACTTTTATTCTGCATTTATTTTTAAATATAAACTTCCAATCAAGTAAGATCTACTTTTAAAACTTCTTCTAATCAAATAAAAATTCTATTTTAAAGAACGTTAGCAAAAATGAATATCAAAAGAAAAAGTATGAGATAATGATATACAAATTTAACGAAATAAATAATCATGAAATGAAAAAATATAAACAAAAATATGGAAGCAGACGAAAATTTTCAAGAGTGAAAAAAGTAAATTACAAAATTATAAGCCTAAAGTAAAGGAGGCTTATTTTCAAAAACTTATTTTTGAAATTTTATAATAGTTTCCCAATTCTTTATCTACTCTAATTAATTTATAATATTTCCCCATGCAGTGATTATTCAATATTCTCTAAAAATAGCCGACTCAAAAGTGACCTTTATGAGATGTCGGTCGAATTTAATATGTTTTTTAACGACTAATTAATTACTCTCTCCTTTAATTATAAAACTAACCAACAACAACATAAAAAAGCAATTTGAGTGTAAAACTTTTCTCTTTGTATTCGACGAACGAATGTAAAAAAAAATTAAAAAATTACTAAAAGTCGAGATTATGAAATGAGCTTGTTAAGTTGTAAATAATTACAGCACTTTTATTAATAACAAACTGTTCGATAAAATTTTCGCCCTGCTATCTTTCTTGTGTTATTTTTTTTGCTAGCACTGTCTAACTCTGTAAGAATAAAGGCAAATTATTCTTATTCTTGTCTACTACTAGAGATACAGAGTTCTACAGTAATCCATCTTCCTTGAGAGTTTCCCAAAAAAGCTAAGCACAGGAAGTCTACTTTCCGGTACTTATGTCTCTTTAACGTCGAAAAACAACAGATCCTTTGAATGTCGGAAATGAGCCTGGACAGTTTTAAAGCTTTGCATCATTAAATTTTAAACGTCTTTAGACTCTTTATTTTGAGTCCTTTTATTACTTTGGTGTTTGTGAAAGCAACTCCAAAGCGATACGCTTTTGTTTACAAGAGCAAAATTCTTAGGTGTGCCTGGATGTATTAGATTATTTTAGCTAAATTAATGGTTCCTGGAATAACATGAATCGATTGGATTTGATTATGTACTTCCTATCATTGTTAGGGGTGTTAATTGATTGATTGTTTCATTAACATCGACTTAGAAGCAACACGAGAGCTATAAGGGATAGAACTTGTAATTTTGAACCACCGTCAAGTGAAAATGACGACACCTGAGCTAGCACCCCACTTTCTTATTTCCATATCATTTCAACGTGAAGACTTCGAGCATCGACTTATTTAACATCTATCAGCCTGCAACATGATGAGTTTTTAATGTCACCATGATTCGAATTCGCAGCTCGAGTGAAACAATACCCACTACGAGCACGTGACCATGACCATTTGACTGTTACGGCAGCGTTAGGGTTGGGGGAATCTTGTTTGATGGAAAAACGATCATGTGTGGGATTGAGTTAATAACAAATAATCAAGTGGAATAATGGTTTTTTACTATTACACTTTAAACTCAGCTAAATTTTACAGTTACTCAAGTATTTTCACGGGGAACAAAAGAATGATCTATTTATTTCAAATAGTGTAAATATTCTGTTATAATTTTTGAAATAAACTTGTTCTTTTCGCTTATCTTTCTTTTCGAAAATCAAATGGTTAAAACTAGTTATTTACTGTATCTCTTGGCTTATTAGAAGCAACACGAAGGCTATTGGCGTTGGATGGAAGTCGCTGATCAGCTTGGTGAAAATTTAAAATTTTGTGACAGTTATAACATCTTACACACCCATATCTTACAAATTCACCCAGCACGCTTTACTTCCAAGTGCCGATATTTTCCAGTCGATTTCCCGATCAATCTCCGCAACAGAGACTCTAAACACAGGCTGATTCCCTGACTAATAGACTCTCTCTCCAGACTGTGGCTCTTGGCGTATTTATTGGCATCAGGTATGACGTCACATGGGAAAATTCAAGAAAAGTCCGTAACTTTCTTCCCGATCAATATTTTGCCTTGGTTCCAGTACATTCGGGTACTTTCCATTTGTAGCCAAGTTTCTCATCAAGTCGCCAAAATGGTCACCAAGGTTAAGGGGTCATTGCCTTAACATTCCTGACTCGTGATATGTCCGAAAATGTTTTTTTTTATTCATAAGGGTAGCCGCTGCAATGAAGCGCCATCTCATATTCTTAATAATATGTAACACAATTAGCGATCCATTTTGCAGTAAAATGAATACTTTTTCAAAAAAAGTGTAATGTATGGGATATCGTTTTTTTTGCTGAATTTTAACATACATGTCAACGTTTTGTTTTCTCTCTCTCCAAATCTAAGATAGTTATTGTAAAATCAATCTCTACAGTTGTTTAAAATTGTATTTAGAATTTTACAAAAAAAAAATTCATAGTAACAATATCAATAGATACAGGAAGAGCAAGGTTTTTAAATTTTCAAATTTCAATAAATTTAAATTTTTAAAATTCTATCGACAATATATTCAAATTTTCAAGTGGAATCATTTTTTTTACTAAAAAAATTATATGATATGTTAAAATATAATTTTTAATTACGCTGAATTAAAAAAAAACTATCCAAAGTGTGCCGAATCTCTTTAAGTAGACTTGAATTTCCAATGGGGTAGATAATTCCTTTCAATTCTAGATCACGGTCAACATTTACACCTGAGCGATGTTCACAATTTAAATTTAACATTGATGATAATTAATAACTAATTTAAAATTTAATTATATATATAAACTCTACATGCAGTTTATAAAAAATCTATCTCCCATATTAAGAGTTGTTTAATTAATTACTTTCTTAGATTGCATTATGTAAGTACTTTTTAATAAGAGAAATGAATGCGAATTAGTTCAACGCATTCATTTTTCTGTTGTTTTGTTTCAAATTTTACACATTTTTCAGCGTGAAAATGATTGTAGTGACAAATATTAATTTTTTTGTTTAAAAAAAATGATTGCATTAGTCCTAGTTTATTACAATTAAAGCAGCACACAAAAAAAATAATTACATTCGTTAGAAATGTATGGATAAATTTTACAGTAAGGAAGACACATTTTTTAAATAACAAAATGTCAGACAATAATTAGGAGCTTTCTTTTTTCCAAATTAATCGTTTTAATGATGCTAATCCCCTCAAAATCAAACTAAGTATAAGAGAAAAAAATATTTTGAGTCGCAACAGTAATTTCATTTGATTTTGACAAACGCTTAGATTTAAATAAAAAATTAAAACTGCTCTTTTTATACAAAATAAAAGAAACTTAAACTGGATATTCTGTAAGACACCCATTGAAATCCCATAACAACTTGGAACTTTTATTTTTTTTATCAAAAGAACTGATTTTTCCTTATAAAAGCAAAGTATTATTCATTCGAATACATCTCCTCTTCGGTTTTTATTATATATTTCCAACACACCTTATTACCTTGCATTATGCATCTCAGTTTATCACAAATCTTTTTATCAATTTTCATCCTCTTATCGATAAGCTAGAGCCTTAAAATTTTGCATCCAATCTCAGTTTGGATTACAATATCATATTCAATTATAAGACTACAAATAAAAAAATCAAAGGAAAAAAAAACTATACAAAAGAGCGCTATAATTTTTTGGAAATAAAAACCAGTAATTAGAAAATAATTAATATAATTTTTTAAATAAAAGAAACTATCACTTCTATATGGCAAAATAGTAAAACAAGAACTAATAAGTAAAAAAAAAATTTTTTTTTTTCATTCGCAGTGAGAAGTTGAATGAAAATGTATAACTGCAAATGTCGGTTTATCATCATCTCACAAATCTAAATAAATATGAAGATTTTTCAAACCAGCTGAAAGTTTCTGACTAAAAACAAAAGTGTTCTATGTGCTCCAAACTTTCTAACTACTAATGACGATGCTATGGTAACGTAGTTGTCATGATCGTCGAACGGCGTTGCTTTCGTCGAGTCGTGGGTTCGAGCTCTAATAAAATTAACACCTGCTGAGTAATGGGGCTGATGCACGTTAAGTCTGGTAGTGGTCCCAAGACCTCACGTTGAAGTGTTGAAGTTTAATGAGTGAAGTAACAGCTCAGGTGTCGTCCTCGCCATTTGACCGAAGTTCAGAATTACTAGTTCCATCACCAACAGTATTCGTTTTACTTCTTCCTACGACGTTGGTAAAAAGTCAATTAATTAATTACACCTAATTTGCGATCGCACACAATCCCTCAATTTTTAGTCAAAAATTTTCAGATGGATTTGAAAAATCTTCCCTCTTTTAAAATTATGATCATACTTATCTGTTATTTTTAGCACATTTTTATTTAATTTTTTTCAGGCCGAAGAAAAAAATTATTTTTTACATTTTGGATTGTAGAAATAGTAGATTTGATTGAATTCTTACATACGTGAAATAAAAGCGATAAATACAGAAATAATATATATATAAACTGCTGTTTGTAGAAAATGCAACACCATGAAGGAATCATCAGAATCAAATGAAATTCGCAGCAAATGTCAATTATAGGATATTATGCAAATTAATAAAGTTTCAGAGCCATCCCGCGTGCGCGGCGCGCGCAGCGCCCCCTGAATTGATGCTGAAAGCGTATAAATAAAGTGCTGTAGCGGGACGTTGAAAAAAGTCTATGATTATTTGTTAGTGGCAAACGTTTAGTGAGACCTGAGTATGCCTCCACGACGGAAGAATAAGAAATTCAAGCAACTTACGGAGTTTGAACGAGGGAGGATAATCGGCCTTCGAGAAGGAGGATTTTCCTATCGCGCAATAGCAGCTCGTATGCAGCGGAACAGTTCCACAGTGATGCGATTTTGGAAGCAGTGGACCGACGAGCACCGAACAACTCGAAAAACAGGCACTGGACGACAGAAGGTGACGTCAGAGCGCGATGATCGACACCTGCTCCGCATGGCGGTGAATGATCGCACAGCTTCCTCCAGGCAGCTGGCAGCACGTTGGTCGACTGCTACAGGTGTACAATTGTCGGCTTCGTCAATTCGTCGTCGTCTGCTGCGCCGTGGATTGCGTGCAAGGGTGCCTTTATACAGGATTCCCCTCACGGCGAATCATCGACGGCTGCGTCGGCAGTGGGCTCTTGAGCACAGAGACAGGCGAGCTGATTGGCACCAAGTTGTCTTTTCAGATGAATCACGCTTCAATTTGTGCACCCATGATGGCCGTGTTCGTGTTAGACGTTATGCCGGTCAACGCTGCCTTCCTGAGTGTATTATTGAACGACATAGTGGTCGAACACCCGGAGTTATGGTCTGGGGTGCGATTTCGTATCATGGACGATCCAATTTGATACGAATTGAGGGTAATCTCAATAGCAACAGGTACGTCCGTGAAGTGCTACAGCCCGAAGTCGTTCCTTTCCTTCAAGGCATCCCTGGAGCTATCTTTCAGCAGGATAATGCACGCCCACATGTTGCGCGGACTGTTCGAGACTTCTGTTCAGCACAACGCATGCAACTTCTTCCTTGGCCTGCTTATTCACCGGATATGTCGCCTATTGAGCACGTGTGGGATATGGTTGGTCGGCGTCTCGCTCGTGATCCGCGCAGTTTCCAAAGACGAACTTTGGTTGCGCATACAAGCGATATGGAATTCTCTTCCTCAAGCAGATATTCAACATCTGTTTGACTCCATGCCACGTCTATAGCAGCACTTATTGCAGCGCATGGTGGCTGCACCAAATACTGATTTCGGACGCTTAATTTGTTTCTTTTGTTTTGAAAATTTCATCATTTATTTGTATCAGTACAAGTCGTTTCTGCATTAAATTTCATTTGATTCTGATGATTCTTTCATGGTGTTGCATTTTCTACAAACAGCAGTATATATATATATATATATATCTACAATGGTGTTCAAAATTATGAGAATTTGCCTATTTAATAGTTTTATTAAAAGAATTGGACGAAATATAAAAACATTGCTTCGAAACAAAGATGCAAATCTTGTATGTCGAATACGTAAGCATATATGTGTATAGGGGCGTAACTAGTTGAAAAACAGGCTTTATATGCGCGCGTGCCAAAATTCTCATTTCGTTCGCTAGTGTATTTTGACGAATTTCTAGGTGTTTATTTGCAGCAATAGCTTAAATTAAAATTAAAATAGTAAAACTGAGTAATGATGAACGTTTATATGATGGAATAAGGTGGTGCATTGGGAAAAAGCTAGAAGCAGGCTAGTCTCAAATCCAGATTTGCTGAGAATTTGATTTAACGCCCAGCGTCGTGTGCAACTTATGGGAACAGTCTAAGAATACAGGATCCGTCGAGAGAAAGCCTGGACAAGGTCGTCCAAGAACCTTGGCGACCAAAGAAGATCCGATGAGTGTCTTTGATCTCCATTTAACCAGTACAATGAGGCGTAACAGAGATGCTACAGCTTCTTAGGTCTTTCATGAATTGTATGCAGTCACAATTACCCGAGTTTCAAGGGTGACTGTTTCGAGAAGACTTCATGAGAGAGGGTTGCTTGCAAGCAGACCTGTTGTTTGCGTCCCGCTCAGTTTTGCGAACAGGAGAGTCCGCTTAAAATGATGCAGAAATCATATAGATTGGAACATATATCAATAGATTACGATTCTTTTCACTGATGAGCCCCGGTTCAGCCTAACCAGTGATTTTCGCCATACTTTCATATGGAAAGAACCAAGGACCCGCTACCTGCCATCCAGTGTCCAAGAAATCGACCATTACGGCAGACGAGGCCTGATGGTTTGGACAGGCATCATGTTGGATGGCCGCACACACCTCCCTGTCTTTGAAAAAGGCTGTGCGACTCTTGATAGGTATAGGAAAAAGGTCTTGGAGCCCTATATCCACCTTTTGAGAGGTCTAATTGGTCCTGATTTACTTTTAATGGATGACAGCGTGGGGGCACATCAGCTGGTCGAAGAATTTCTGGAAAGTGAGAATTCTCACCAAATGTATTGGCCAGCTAGATCTCCAGATTTCAATCCTATAGAGCATCCCTGGGACGCTCTAGGGAGGGCAATTGAAATTCTCAAACCCCTTCTGAGAATCACCCAAGACCTGAAAACAGCGTTGCTGAAAGAGTGGGACCATTTACAACAGGAACTCATAAACTCTCTTATTTCCTGCATAAAATCACGCTGCAAGGCCCATATATCTATAAGAGGGTACCATACCCCCTATTAACCCATTTTTTTGTTCTATTCTGCAACTGCTGTTTCATACCTTGCCACTCCGATGAGTGTTACTCACGATAATGCATGTGTATTATAACTCTTGAATGGTTATTTTTTGAATTATATCAACCCTATGCACACAACAAATTTCATTAAAATCTGTCCAGAGATAATCGACCAAATCGGAAAATTCTCTTAATTTTCAACACTAATTTTATATATTTATATATATATATATATATATATATATATATGTACGTATGTACGTACATACACACTACACATACATATACATACGTACACATATACACCGGTGCTCAAAATTAAGAGAATTTTCCGATTTGGTCGAATATCTCCGGACAGATTTTAATGAAATTTGGTGTTGGTTAGGGCCACATGCGGCCCACCAAGACAGTCAGAAAAATATGCCTTGAATCAAGATTTCCTTCCCTGGCGTAAAATCGTTTAAATCAAAACCAGATATATTTGTAAGGCAAGCAGGGGAAGGCAATTTTTTATCCTTCCTCCCTTTATTAGGAAAAAAGAAAGTGCCTGAAAGTATTTCTGCTAAGATTATGGATCATTTGTTGATTTGGGAGGACAAAATCACAAGGAGATTTCAGGATTTTAAAAAATTGAGCCTAAATTCAATTCGCTCTCTTTTCCCATCACTGGTGATAATGACGCAGCACCTGAAGAGCTGCAGCTTGAACTTATTCGACAGGCAATCAGATCACATTGTGAAAGGAATATTTAATACTGTGACATCAGTTGACTTTTACAAATCTTTTTCTGCTGAAACATATCCATTTGTGAAGAAATTTGCTAGGATAATGTTCTCCTCACTTGAATCTACATATATTTGGGAGTAAAGTTTTTCTTGTTTGAAGTTCAACAAGAGTAAATATATATGCTCTTTGACATTAATTTGCAGTTAATCTCAAAAAGCCAGATTTGTGCCGAGAATCTCAAAAAGCCATCTCACTCCTAATTTCAAAAATTTGCTGAAAAGTGTAATAGGGTACATTTATTTCATTAAACACTAAAATTAAATATGCTTGCCACTATAGATGATATGAAATTAGCACAATCAATAAAATAAATAAAATTTCCAATTTTTTATGTAATTTATAATTATTGATTTTTATGAAACAATTTCTGAAATGCAAAGTTAACTATTTGAATGCAATAATTTTAAAAGGTGCGACACCAAGCCAAAACAATTCCCCCCCCCCCCGTTCTAATCTATCCTCGGTATTTTAACATGTTCAATCTACTTGCCCGATCGTTTCTTATTCACTGCCTTTTTTTTACAGCAATACTGATTTACATAAACTACGGTTTATACCCAAGGCGAAATTCTCAAATCAAATAATGTCATAAAGTAGCCCTTACGCTAGCAAGAATCAGTTACACATTTAATGAAACTGTATTTTTAAAGTATATTGGCTTCAGTGCTAAGTTTTGAGTCTTCAATTCTTTTCACATATCGTCACAAAAAAATAGCGAATACGTATCTGAAATCTCTCTAAAATTCTAAACCAGCCATTTAAAAGTCAAATGACTCAGATTCTATTAAAAAAGAGACAATTGAAAAAAGTAACAAGGTTATTTTCTGAAAAAGGGTAACAAGATCGGAAAAAACTAAAAAAAAAAAAAAAAAGATAAGTTGTTTTTGAGGTTACGACTTTGTCCTCGAAAGCTTATTAATTTTTTTTCTTTCTCGTTAATTAAAAAAAACAAATCCTCTTAAATTTTTAAACCTTGTACTTGTTATTATCTGCCGTTCTTCGAATGTTTTTTTCTATTCTTTTTTTTGCTTGTAATCCTCTCTTTTTCGACATTTAAAAATATTTCAATTAATAATTTTTTGCCGTATTTTTTTTTATAAAGCAGGATATTCGAAAAAAATGTCCTCCAACCCTCAAATTTAAGCTACATATCTGTCTTTTTTTTGTCTCTGTTCTTCTAATTATTCATTTTAAGTATCAACAATCTTAGTGATGGAAGAAAAATAGATTCATTTCAAAATAAGTAGTGATTAAAAAGCTTTTTTTTGATGAAGTGGATTGTCAATACCATGTTTTTAATATTGGGTCATCCGGGAAGTCTTACAGTTTTTCAAAGAGAAGCGTGGTTTCGTTTAATTATTTTGCTACAATGATAAAAAGCAACTTTGAATGACATAGATATGCACGTTCTTTATTTTCTGCTTGCTCTGCATAGTTCTCGCTTGAGGTGTTGCATAATTTTTGTTCCAGAGCAGTGCTAAGAACGGAGAACCATAAAGTTCCTTTTCGTTTTATTAAAAGAGCAGAGTAAGAAAGGTAAAAATGCTACTCAGATTACTTGTAAAATTTGTGCAGAAAACGGACAAAGTGCTGTTTCAGTTCGAAGGTGGTTTGAAAATTTCAAGTGAGGAAATTTCAGCCTCGAAGATAATGTCTGTTCTAGGTGACCATTGTCTGTGAAGGAGAATATTTTAAAAGCTATCGCTGAAAATCCACATTACACAGTCCAGAAATTATCACACAGAATAAATATTCCAAAAAGCACTGTGCAGGATAATTTATGTACATAAGTCGCTATGACGTGTGGATACCCTATACTTAACACAGCAGAATATACTCGAATTTCGGTAAGTGATTTTCCTGAAATAAAATGAAGAAACTCCTTTTTTGAAACGGCTCATTACTGGCTATGAAAAATGATGGTATGACAATAATGACATTAGGAAAAAATCATTGGGTAAGCCAAATGAGTCTTCCCAAGTAACATCGAGAGGTGAGTTGTATCCCCAAACAGTAGTGCTTTACGTGTGGTGAAATTACAAAAGAATGATTTATTATAAATTTTTGCCTCAAAATCAGACTATAAATACAGAAAAATTCTATTCCCCAAATGGTTGTTTTGAAAGTAAAAATAGAAGAAAAGGTGGCGAGAGAGAACTGACCAAACTTCGATGTGTTTCTACTATTAAGACAATGCTCGGCCCCTCATTGCGTATGACAATGTCAGACAACGACTTATTGAATATGACTAGGATATTTTGTGTTACTCCCCCATATTCACCAGACTTGCTTCCCCCTCAGATTTTCTCTAATTGAGTTTATTTCAAAATTCTTTGAACGGCCAAATGTTCACTTCTTTCGAGATTGTTTGACTGTACTTTGATAACTTCGCGAATAAACATGCTGAATTTTATAAAAAAAAGGAATTTTTAAGCAGCCAAATCTATTGCATAAAATCATCGAACAAAATAGTATTATGTTATTCAATAAAATTTTATTATATTTTTATACCGTTTTATTGATTTTTGTCATCGAAAAACGCAGAACTTTCCAGATGACCCAATAGTTTGAAATTTATTTTTTAAACTGAGGCATTGGTAACCTAGGGGTCATTGTAGTGGATTCGCGACTGGAGTGCTTCGTGGGTTCGAACTCTGTTGCCACTAAAGGGGAGCCGTGTATCGAGGCGGATAAATTGGAATTATGTTGAGAATCCAAGTCTTCCCATAGGTGTAGTGTGGAATTTCGGAGAGGGAGGCGTCAGCTCTATTGTCATCCTCGTCACTTGATCGAGGCTCAAAATTACGAGGTCCGTCGCCAGTATTCATCCTATGGCTTCTCAGTGTGACGTTAATAAACAATAACCACCACTTCTTTAAATACACATCTCCATATAAATTTTAATGCTCCCATTATTTGTTTTGCAAGGGATTTAATTTACAAGGTTTCTAAATGAAAATAAAACAAAATGTTTTGACTGGTTTGTTCTATATCATTCATAAATGAAATGAGTATCACATTAATTTAGTTTATGCACAAATCCAAGATGTTTGGTTTCGTTGTCACCAATTCCATATCTCCCAAAAGTAAACAAACCATAAAAAAGGGCTGTATGCAAAGTTTTGAAAAAGAACAGATTTAGACAACAAATGTACTAACTTCTTTTTTAAAAAATAATTATTATTCAAATCTTCCATGCAAAATACTGTCATTACTATATATTATCATAAACTCCATACATTTTCAACTTTCTTTTGAAACATTTTGTAGAAATTACAGCATCGATACATGACGATATAAAAAAAATAAAAAATATAACGAGGTATGTTAAAACTCTCCTCATATCGTAGGCGTAGGCCCCTGGGATTTAAGTTATTGAAACAAGGTTGTTTTGTATATTAATCTCCAGACAATAGCATAACATTACAAATTGTTTGATTCAAGAAAGATTTGTAAAATCTGGTAATACCCATAAAATAAACCCTATCTTGAATGATTATCTAAAACTTCAAAAACAAAATGACTATTTCCACTTATGTTAATGTATTCTTTATTCTGTCGCTGTTTTCTCGTTACATTCCAAACAAAAAAAAAAAAAAAATTCTACCAAATAAAAGCTATGCGAACTTTCGATAACAAAAAGAACTAAACAAACGATTAAGCTTTATAAATCAAATTAATTATTAGAAGTAAAGAAAACGATAAACTACCGAATATTAAAATTAAAGCGAACGATAAATTATGGTGTTGAATATATTTTAAGATAAATGTTGCTATTGCTTCCACGAGCACGAGCGTAAACGAAAAAATAAAATAAATATTAAAGCATTAATTCATTCTTAATACTCATACTTCAGTGAGGCGACTACAATTCAAACTGAAACTATTGTGAATTGGTTGGAAGAAATCAAATTAAATTAAACTAGTGACGCGCATTTCGCACTTTATTTTCAAAAGTGGTCAGAGGCCACATTTTGTGGTTGTACGAAAGCAAAAGCCCTTTTGGTGGTTAATAAACGAACTTGAAAATACAGCCAATATCTCAAGTATCCGCCAGGACTGTCATTACCTATGACAGTGATGGCGAATCTTTTTGAGCTTAGAATATCAGAATTCGTGTCACACATCCAGAAATATCCAAACTTTTGAATTATGTTTAGCTGTACGGCAGAGTTATAGATTCGGTAGTAGTGGTTATAGATAGCTCGGTGATTTACAAGGTGGCCTGAGGCATTTTTGATCCCGGTTCAAGGTTTTGACACCATTGCCCATGCTTTTTTTGTCTGGATGAGTTGCGAGGTTCGGGGTTCCTGAAACCATAACTTCTGACCGCGACACTAACTTTCAGAGTAATCTTTTTACATTTCTTTCAAGGTTTTTAGGTGCCGATCAGACTCGAACCACTTCATATCACCGCAGAGCAATGAGGCTGTGGAACGGTTCCATCGTCTGCTCAAGAGTGCTCTGAGGGCACGTCTGCCTGACAGCTGTCTAGATGCTTTTCCTTTGGTATTACTTGGAATATGGACGTGTTACAACGACTATATGGTGGCAACTTCTGCAGAATTAGTTTACGGAACGGCGTTGAAGCTGCCTGGAGAATTTTTTTCCACATCGCTTCCCAATGCGAGTGTTCCAGAGTTCCTGCAGTCGTTGAGATGCCATGTTCGTGCTTTGAAGCCAGTACTTGCATCTCGTCCTTCTTCCTGTCCTGTATTCATCAGCAAGGATCTTTTTCCTTCACCTTGCATTTTCCTACGCCTTGATCGGGTTCGACGGCCACTGGAACCCTCCTACGCTGGTCCATATAAGGTAGTAAAGAGGACTCCTAAAATATTCACGTTGGGAATAGATGGCAAGCAGCATACTGTTTCCATGGTCCATTTGAAGCCAATTCTTTTGTTTCCAGATACAGTTAACAAGGTGTACCCTTCTGTTGTTCCTTCTTCAGATATCGTCACTCGATTTGGTAGACGTTCTCGTCCTGTAGTTCGATTCCAGAGTTCAATGTCTTCGCGACTGCAGTGGGAGTACAATGGCAACTTGGGATCACTCACAGTTCCAGCCTACTATCACTTTACCACTATGTGAACGAGCCTGCTATTTTGGCAAGGCATGGCAGCTGAAGTGCTGCGAAGCTGAAATGAACTCAATCCCTTCTGGTATCCACTATTTGAGGTAGTACTGCAAAAGCAATCAGAGAGGAACCGCATTGAAGTTTCCCGGTTATCTCTTCCAGCTTGTACTTTCTTGTACTGATTTTATTAGTTATCAGGTCTCCAGCTTATGTTTGTCTTTTATTTAACTTCTTTTAAATGTTTTTCAATAAACCATTGCTGTTAGCGTGTGTGGCGTCAATCTTCTTGTGTGATATTACTTACCCTCTGATTGGGAGCCGTAGTGTTCACATTATAAAGCGTGATCTTTGAACACATCTGTGTAGGAAATGCCGGTAGCAGGAGGGTGAATTTCCGGAGAAGCAGCGTGTTTCTGCCGGGAGACGGAAGAACCAGCCTTGAAAGTTCAGAGTAGTACTGCAATGGTTTGTCCGTAGTGAGAACTAATAAGCTGGTGAACTGAACGTTGCTGCTGTGATTGTTAGTAAAAGTGCTGTTTTGTTCTTGTATTTGTGTCAATAATCTGTATAAGTCCAGCGTTTTCTGTTTGGGCTGCCATTGTTCAAGCTCCGCTACCTTTGTCGAATTGCCCAGAATTAACGAATAAAGTCCCATTATCCTCCATGTTGGACTTGATTTTCACTTGCTTGCTTCCAGAATTTTTGTAATAACATAATACTTTCTTCTTCCATACGTATTCCGATTCATACATGATAGTAAATTATAATTTTCCGAACAAACAATCTAACGTAATGATTATTGACTGAGAGCAGATTTCTTTTATAACTACTAATGATGATATTTATTTATTTGCAATATTTTATACGCTTTGTAATAGTATTTAATTATTATTTTAGGAAAAATACATACATTATAAGACTAAAATATTTGATTTATCTGATTACAGACACATAGGTATCAAAATGGCTAAATAAACTGTAAACAACCAAAATACAATTTAAATATTCAATGCTGACTCTAATTTAGAAAATATTTTTTAAATAACAATTAACATTTATGGAATTATAGTCGAACGCAAGAAAAACAGTCTTGTTTGAAAACGGTATAATGTAGTTCTATTAATAGAATTTCTAAATTAGACTTCTTGTTTCAATATATACAGTTTACAAAATTTGTGAATTAAATTTTTAAGGAAAAAAAAAAAGCAAGCTTACCTTTAACGTTGATGATTTCAAACTGTCAGCGTTGATCTAGAATTCCGCTTGAATGTTGTCGATTTGGAGCAGTTTATTGAAGGCGTATGGCGTATCTCAGGAACAATTCATTGTTGATGGATGCCTTATTGTTGAGTATTCGAAACTTTCTTTCAATATTGAAAGTCTACGGCATTCAGGAATTCATCAACAAGTGGATCGATTGTAGCTTATGTAACTGCTGACCACAAAGTCCTTTTGTTTGATGGCACCATGAATCTCATTTGTTGGATGAAAATATTTTTCCACCCATAAACGACTTCAGAGAGGGTAAAATGATGGGAGAAATGTATGATAGTTCCAGATCAGGGTAGTGAAATGGATGGTTTATGATGTCCCATCCAAATGAGTTCAATAATTGCTTTCTGGAGTTGGCTGAGGGGGGGATGTACATTGTCGTAACGTTTGAAATGTTTGAATTGTCATTACCCTCCGTAATTTTCTTATTTCTTGGAACTGATTCCTTAACTCCTGAAACAAAAATTCTGTGAGGAGAATCTTTTTACAGTTCCAAAGATCATTGGTCATGATTTTGTCGGGCCGGAACAACACATTTGAATTGTTTCTGTAGTCACTATTACTCACGATACCACTTGTACGCATTAGTACGGATCATGACACCATCGCCGTATATCGAATTAAGGTTGCTTTCCATTCCATTATTCGATAATTTAATGGGTAGTGGGAGAAGTCTATATCGATATGCATTACAAGTAGGAGTGGACACATTCCTTATTAAAACCCATTTATGTACTTTTTTCATAAAAAGGATTCATTTTTTTTATCAAACATTGGATTTATGCAAAAAAAAAAAAAAAAAAAAAAAAAAACCCACCCGTAATTTTTTATTTGCAAATCGTATTTCCCGTTAAATTTACGTACATTTCAATAAATAGTTGCTTAAATGTCAATTCTTCTAAATTTCATGTTTTTGAGACAATTTGTTTTCAGTTGATCGATTGATTGTTTATTAACATCGCACTTAGATGCAACGCGAGGGCTTCTGGCGGCGTAATTCTGAACCTTGTTCAAGGATGGCATCTGATCTGGATGCCCCTTCTCCAAACTTCCACACCACGCTAACTGAAACACTTGGAGCTTCTATAGATTTAAAGTGCATTAGCCACACTACATAGCAGCTCTTGAGTGGAATCAGGACTTGAATACATGACTGGACGAAAATAATACCGGTCTCGAGCTCGCTACCCTGACCTAATTTGTTTTCAGATCAGATACTAAAGACTGGTTGTACCTTAACTTTTGGAGATCAGTGCATTAATGTTTGAACAGTTTTCAGTCTGGAAAAAAAACCTCATTAATTTTATATCCTATTCTTTAACATCTACAAAAGGAGCTTTAAAAGGTGTAAAATTAATTTCTTGGGTATCGTACATTATCTAAAACAGTAGGCAGCTCTGCTAAATCTACATCTAATACCTCTCTTGCCATTCCACATTGCGATATCGTAAAAAACATTAAATCAGCAATTTACGACTACTAGCTGAATAAATTACAAGCAAATTTCGAGATATTAATATACTCATTCACATAAAACCTGTCATACCTCAATGAAATTAATTTCCATGTAGAAGACGGACGAAATTCCCCAATGTGTAACTATTGAGTTTGTCCTCTGACGGTGAGATATATACATGATTGAATGCTCTGCTTTTAACTTTGTTTTAAACATTTTGAATCTTATACATTGTGACGGCCTCCTGTTACCTGTCTTGTCTGTCATCTTAATGTTATTTTAATTATAAGATCTAAATTTCAATTTAAGCTCGAGTTCAGAGCAAGTAAATGAAATAGTCAATCCTATTTAGAATATATGTTTATAAACTCCTCTGATAGGGTGTGAGTGTGTGTACCCTGAAAAAGTTTGCTTCCTTTATCCGCGAGGTCTAACAAGTTCTATAAACTGTCAAAGAGTGCTTTTACCTGAATAATTGCTCACCAAATCCACTATCCGCACTATAATATTTCTGTGGACATCACACCAACATTTTGCTTATTACCCACCTTAATTATATTATCATCTATCTTTCCACCCATCTTCCCTTTTCCTCATTACACTTCAGTTTATATCGAACTTTTCTTTGAATAATTGTTAGTTGTTTGATTCAAGTAGCTTCCATAAGCTTAGTTGATGGGAAGTACGCCTCATACGTTACAACACTATCTTTAACTGACTTGGTTGGAGAAACTCCCAACCAAATGTATTTCATTTGTTTACGAGACAAAGGTTTTACTTTTCTCACTCACTCACTCACTCACTCACTCACTCACACAGTTATATATATATAATATATATATTTAAAAAATAAGTCTCTATTCCACATTTTAGCCTGAAGTTGTCTTTTAAATTGTTTGATTTAATAAAATAGTAAATAGTCACCTTGCATTTGGCACTTTGTATTCCGTGAGGACTCAAATGGCCGCGGTACTCTAGTGGTTATGGCAGCGAATTCGTGGCCGGTGATTTTCGTCCAGTCGTAGGTTGGTGCCTTGATGTCACTAAAGACCCGCCGTGTAGCCTGGGCTAATGCGCATTAAATCTGTAGTGGCTCAAAGTCCTCCCGTTGGCGTGATGTGGGAGCTAGGAGTGAGGGTGTCAACTCAGGTGTCGTCCTCATCACTTGACCGAGGTTCAAAATTACGTGGTCTTTCGCCATTAGCCCTCGTGTTACTTCTCAGTGCGACATTAATAAAACCACCCAACCAACCGTGAGGACTCAGAACCAGAAATTCGATACAACCAACCAACTTGCTTTACTTAAATACATAAAATAGTGTATAACTATATCAACGGTATATTTGCAATGGAAAAAAATACACCTTCTGGTTATTTAAATTTGAACTTGGCGAGAATTAAACTGTCAATATAAAAAGTTTCAAGGAAGAAAAGTTAAATATAAAAGTAATGGCGGTCGTGGTCAGAGTAACTGGTCAAGGTTAAGGCCGGTCTTCTCACAGCTCCAATTTAAGTTCTTTGCCAAGGGTGCATTCCATTTTTATTTTTAAAAATAATTAAAGAACTTCTCCGTATACTAAGAAGCGTTTTTTGAAACAAGTTCAAAAACTGACGCGACGGAGCAGATGGATAGCCTTCGAGGTCAGTACTCAAAACGGAGGAGCAGCAACAAAAAAGGCAAAAGGCTAAAGTTTAATATAGCGAGTAATAAAACTAGACGATGAAGTAGATGACATTAAAAAAACATTCGGGAAAGAAATAAAAAAGAAAAGTTTTTACGTCTAAGATATCAGTTCAAATTTGTCGCCCAGCGTTGCAGCTGTTTATGAATGAAAAGAGCTAAAAAAATAAATAAAATTAGAATAGTGAATGAAACTGACTTAGCATACACCTTTTCTTTTACGTAACAGAAGAGTAAGAACTACTCTTGAGCTAAAAATTCCCGGGCTCTTTTCGTTTAGCCAATGAGAGAGTACGAATTTTGGAGGGATTCAGCCAATGGGAGTGGGTAAATTTACTCCGCTTTTCGAGTTTTCGGTTCTCAATTGGTTCTAGGGAATATTTTTTTTTGTTTTTTGTTTGTCATTTTATTTGTTTTATCACGCCCTTTTTTAATAATAATTTTTTTTGTTGTGATGTGGACCATTTTCTGGAAGTAATGTGTGGTTTAATTTTATATTGAGAATATGTAAATGGTGGAAGTAGTAGTTCACAAAAGAGAAAGTCCGAAAAGTATAGCTGCACGACAAAAAAGGTAAGCTAATTTTCAATTTTTGAATTATAAATATTGTATAAAAATTTTAATTGCCAATTTAATGTTTTTTCCGTTTGATTCTTAAATTTTTTCTACTAAGAAGTTGCAAATACCTTGACTATGGATATCACAATTTCTTTTATCTTAAAAAGGAGGATTTATCTACTTTCCCCCTTTAAATAACGAAAACAATATCAATTTTAATAAAATCCAAGAATTTCTCGTATTAATAAGAGTTTATATCATCATAGATTTTTCTCTTGTTGCATCTATAAACTGAGAATACATATTTTTTTATTTATTTTTTAAACAGTAATTTTGGTAAAGGCGATGCATTTAATTTTTAAGATAACTAGATATAAAGCTTCATTAAATATAAAATTTATTGATTAGCTTTAAATTTAAGAGCTTTTATCAGGAAATGATCGTAAAATAAAGCTTTTAAGTCTTCATGCACTAAAAATGATTGGCGTTATTTTGGAATTATTCGGAAAAGACCTTTCACTAAGTCAGAGCTTCTATTAAAAAGTTTCATTAATGTATAAATCTATATTAAGATTTAAAAATTACTTTACATAGTATTAAATTTAATTTTTACAATAAAAATTATGTTAAAAGCGCATACATATAAACAACGAAACAAGTATGAAATATAAACAACGATTTGACATTTCTTAAAATATTTATTAAACTTATGCACTTAAAATTTTTCATTTGAAATACGGAAGCAGTACTTCAAAGAATAATATAATCAGAGAATCTTATCGTAACGTTGAGAAATGAAATAAAAAATTAACATTATGATCAAAAATGCATTACTGTGTAAATAAAGACTCTGTTACGTATTTGTTATTATTAACTACAATTTTGGAATTGTATCATTTAGAATTATTAACGAGTCCCGACAAATTGAAAAATTAAGTTAAGAACCATAAAGAGCATTTTTAAAAGTAATTTTCCATTTGATCTGAAAATGGTGAAATTTCTAGTTAATTAAAAGATCCATAAGATGAAATAAAATTAATTAAAAAGTTGTGAATACAGTTTTATTGAAATTTCATTAAAAATGGATGAAGTATCATATATGAAATGTTCCATTTAAAATTTTCATGGCTTAAATATTTTAATACCGATAAAAAGTCTATATTTCTTTATAGTTCTTTGTATTATGATCATTCCATATTTTATTATTTATTCATTTTTTGTGTGTTAATACTTTTAGTTCATAAAATTTGTTTTCAAATTGTGAAACTCAAAATAATCCATTTGAGTTAAAATAAGCCTTTTCTTCAAAATATAAATTTATTTTAAAAGTAAAATAATTTCAGAATTTGATAGGAGTTTAATTAAAAAACATACTAATAAATTTTTATGTTTGATAATTATATTTTACATCAAAAGAAGAACATTACTCAAGAAGAGCAAATTTTAATAATTCGGCGATAAACTCTATTTCCAACAAGAGATCGGAACAATTAGAAAAATTTACATACATGTTTCTCCTTTCACTAAATTTTTTTTTTTAAAAAAATTCAACGCATTAATGCATTTCCTTCCTTGTGTGTGTGATAAGTAATAAAATAAAATTAATGTTTGCTCATGTAAGTGACATTTATTTTTACAGAATATGACAAATGATATGTAATAATGGCAAGTAAAAACTAAGTATTCCACATCACTAATAATTAAAAAAAAGAGAATTTTTAAAGAAATTTTATAAATTTTGTTCTTTTTAGTTCTATTACTTCCCATTGGTTACATAAAAAAGTTATTCTAAATTGATGAACACTATGCATAGTATATATTACAAGGGGAAAAAAATTAGTATTTGCTTTGTTGTGTAGAATAAAATTATTATGGATCCTTCCTCAACACAAACCTTTCATTTATCCGCTATTTACACTTGATTGGTTAACAGAATAGGAATAACATAGATTCCTGTAAACATAATGAACGTTAAAGCTGAAAAGTAAACGTTATCTCAAACGCCTTTTCCTAAACGCTTCAGTAATTCATTTTTGTTAAACGTTCTGAAACGTTTCGTATATTGTTCCATCGTTATTATACATTGGGGTTTTTTTTTGTACTTTTTTATGAAAACTTTTTTTTATGAAAATTAATGATATTATTATTATTTTTTTTATTTTTATTGAATAATTGTTTATGATAATTTTTTTAAATGATTTATCTCAAGTCTATGAAATTTTCTTAAGCCATAAAATTACAGCTTTCAATAGAAATAAACAAGTGCACTTCGCATACAGTACACATTCGTTCCTTAACACGTAATAAATCCCTACTACTTTGATTAGAGAAATTTATTAAAAAAGGACGATTACAGATCCAAAAAAAAAAAAAAAAAAAAAAAAAAAAAAAAAAGCGTTACAACAGGAACGGGGTGAGCTCGTTTATCCACTGGGTTGCGAGTGAAAACCTTTTACCGGCATAGAAATTGTTTGCTGGGCTGCAATCATTTCAATGTACAGCAGTTGATCTAGTACGTTTCTTCTTTTTACTTTGTTGGAATTGTTTTAATTAAAAACCTGGACCAAAAAAAGGAAACGTGATTTATACTGATGAGATTGAAATAATGAAATATAGTGAACAGATTGGATAAATTAAGCTTATAAGCAGCAAAGAACCGAATACAAGAGTGATTGGAAGTTAGTTAGGAATAGAGATAGTGGATTGAAGTTATCAAATAACATGCGAAAATAGTTTTTTGGAATTGTATCAAATTAAAACTTCACCTAATAAAATGAAACGTGACTCACGTAGATTTAACTGAAATTATGAAATGCAGTGTTTAGATTGGAGAAATAATATTCATCCAATAATGTTATCGATTGGATAAATTGCATTATTTAATAAATTACAATGGATAAATTACATTATCAGATAAATTACAATGGATAAATTACAATATTAGATAAATTACAATGGATAAATTACAATATTAGATAAATTACAATATTAGATAAATTACAATAATAGATAAATTACATTATTAGATAAATTACAATGGATAAATTACATGAGCAGTGAAGTATGGAATAATAGGGTAGTTGGAAGTTAGTAGTTGGAGATATTGGAGATAGAGATAGTAAACTGAAGGAGAACTGAACAAAAGGAGACTGCCTTTTTTTGACCAGCCGTACGTAGTCTATGGAGCGCTTAGAACGATTATAGTAGGGAATATAAAAGGATTCAGGACGAACCCTAAACTATATAACGGTTAAGGAATCGAATCCGATTGGTTGAATCAGATAAGTACGTAATAGTTTTAGTAAACGTTAGTAAAGACACGTTTAGGAAGTTTAACCACAAAAAGAGCCGGTTAAAAAATAAACTTAAGAATTCATAACCTGAATAAAAAACTTTGATTTTTAATACTGTGTGAATTCTATTCTTTGGGTTATTATTTAGATTTATAATGGTCTAAAAAGGGATTAACAGAGAAGTATTACAACATTATTTACCTTGAAACAGTCTTGGGTAAAAGCATCCAATCACTTTTACTTAAATCTTCTTAAATTTAGAGAAATTTTTTTATCCCCCAAAATATAACTTTTTGGAGATGAAGCTTACTTAAAAGTACATATTAAATTTATTGAGTTGATTTCTAAAATAATATAAATTTTTCTCTGCCACGTAATGATTACTTTGCATAACTGTGAAAATTTATTTTATAAAATCCACCTTTGAAGGTACCTTCCTGCACAAAATAAACCTTTAGTTACTGAATACATTGATAGAAGTAGTTTAATAATTGAATAAAAAATAACGCTAAAGAAAAAGATATTTTATCTGTTGAAAAGCAACCTAAAAATGGTTTTTCTCACAAGTTGATTAAAGTCTAGAGTTATTCAAATAGGAAAACGTTATTCTTTTGATTTATGTTCTCATTAAAAATAGACATTCTCAATGCTATTCTCCATTTTGTGTGTCTTTAGGAATAAATAATAAATAATAATAGTTATTAATAAGTATTGTGTCACACTTCCAAGTTATTTAATTAGACTTGTATACGTATGGTGAGTCATTAAGGGAAATCTACATGTTTTGGGGAAAAAAAATGGGTGTAATTTTTATTCTTAGTACTTGATTTGCTAAAATTCGCTTAACCGTAATTTAGGTTGGTTAATGTTATTTATAAATTGTAACACTTTGCCTGTTTTTTATTTCTTTTCAGCTCTCTACAAACATTGTCATTTTTCATACCAATTATAAAGAAGAAAGTTTAACCGAAATTCAAAAATGCATCTAGATCGTTTTCCTTCCAGTGACGGGGAATCGAAAACGTTCGATTCCGTCTCCTCTTCCCCTATATATTCGAATATGTTCGACAATTCCGAACACGATGTATCCGACTGGTGCGATATCGCCGGTAGCGATAGTCTATCCTTGACCAATACCTTGGATGGGCAGCTTCCCTTTTCGTACGAAATGAACTCTCCTAGTAGCGAAGAATGCTTGCCCAGCGATTTGGCAGACATTCCTTTCGGAAATCTGCTGTCTCCCGCTATTGATATTGACTTCAGCAATCATCCATCTTCACCATTATACTACGATGATGAAGATAGCGATGAGGGAAGTTTGGATTCTATGTTATCTAGTAGAGATAATGCTCACTTTTTGTGCTCTCAGCAACGTTCCTGCAAGTTAAATATGATGGAAGACATCAGAAGCCCTTCCGTAACAGTAACTGGCGACGAAATTCCTTTGAACATGACATGTTTGGGTAAAAACAATCTTTACAAAGAATATAAGGCCAATGAAGAACTTATGGATGGCCAAATAAGAGAACTGGACAAAAATGTTAACGAACAATGGCTTGAAAAATCTGAATTTGTGGATTATAGAGGGTCTGATGTGGTAGAGGTCTTGGACTATGGTGACAGACTGAAAGAGTATTATTATTCTCCAATCGACTGTGGGTCTAATTCTCGTGATTCTGTCGATCCTTTGTCGGAAGTAATAGATTTCACAATCTACAACAACAGGGGGCCTAACAACTGTGATGATATTCATGAAAACGTCCAGATTGATGAAGTACCACTTGAAATGCTGCCATCCTTTGATAGATCTCGACAATACCTTTCAAATCAAAATGAATTTCCAAAATTTGATGGAATAAAGCAAGAGAAAGATGTCATGGTCCTTCATTATGACAAAACTTCGAATTCTGTCAGTGATCAGAGACGGGAGACATGGTCTGAAAGTGGACCAAAACCTCGTAAACCTGCAAGCTCTGTGTCTCACATTTGTTACTGGGTGGACTGCAAGACTGTTTTTCCCAGCCAAAGTAGCCTAGTCCGGCACATTGAAAAGTTCCATGTTGATCAAAGAAAGAGGGAAGATTTCAGCTGCCTTTGGGTTGGATGTCCGAGAAAGTTGAGGCCATTTAATGCCCGCTATAAACTTCTGATCCACATGAGGGTGCACTCTGGAGAGAAACCAAATAAATGTATGGTAAGTGATTTAATTTTTTTTCCATCGCTTTGTGCTAAACTTTTAACATTAATTCTTCTCATGTACCAGGTTGTATTGAAAAGTTATAATTATTATGCTGAGAAATAAACAAGATATTTGGATAAAATTTATTCTGCATCCTTTATCCTTGTGTTTATAATGTCGAAACTTACAGGTATTAATGTTGACTTGTTTGGTTTCACGAATCCGTAGTTTGAATACGTAGTTATTAACTCAGAGTAAGGTTAAGTTTTGATTATTACCAAAAATTATCGAGATAGAAACTTATTTATTTATTTATTATTCAAAAGACTTCATAGTCACCGTAGGTTATACAATTCTTTCAGAGTTTCTTGACTTTTCGAAGACAGCTATTTTGGTACTCAGCAGAATGAACTCTATCTTCTCCCAACTGCTGGTTACTTCAATCTACGTCTTCCTGAAATCAAAAAAAATTATCATAAATAGCTGTCATTTACAACATTCTGTACACATTGATCAATTAATATGTAAAACAAATTTCATCCAGATATCTCGGTTTTCTTAACTGTAATTAAACCTTTATGATACCATTATGGTATGTATTTTACATAAAAAAAATCTTCTTGGTATTTTTAGTCACATGTTTTGAAAGCCAGGCTTTTAAAAATGCTAAATTTTTTAAAAATTATTATTCTCAGACGAATTATTTATTTTTTCAGGTGATTACAAAATAATATCCCATATTTGAATAGCTACTGTTACAAAACTATAGAAGTAGCAACTTTTATAGACATTTTATATTAAAAATAACACTTTAAAGTTAACATAATTATAAATATTTAATGTGACCATCACCAAAAATATGAACGGTATCCAGTCGATAATAGAATTCCTACTCCATATTTAGTGTGTTCGGTGTTATAACTTGAATATCCGTAATTATTTGATGTTTTCAGTTTGTCTATGTTCGTCGGTAGTAACAGGAAAAGCACTTCATCTTTTAAGTAGCCGCTAATAAAAAAAATAATCCCATGGAGCTAAATCAAGGCTTCTTGGAGGCCATTGATTCGAAACAAGGTCAAACAAGCGTTGAGCATGGTCGTCAATTTCTCTGCGACCCATTCACCTTATCATACTACTAGATATCTTTCATGTTTCTGGAGGCGGTTTAACTGAACATTTATAATTTTATAAACTTTAAAGTTTTATTTCAATTTAATTTGTCCTAAAAGATAATTAATTCTTTAGTTTTGTTTTTATAGTTCTTCAAAGGCGGAGGCATTCTTTTGTTAACACATTATGTTACTTTTATTCCTAACTAGAATTTAATTCATTTCTATTATATTACATCTTAAATATTGCAGTTAATTTTGAATGTTATATTTGCTTTTAGTAAAAACAAGTTTGAGCAATAGTAAAAAACACTTGTTTCATGGTGGTTTGGACCTAATATCAACAAATTAGCAAGCATGGTTGCATGGGGTAGGAGCTCAGGGGGTTTCGGACAGCTCACAAGTGTTTTAATGACATTATTAAAAATTGGTAAAAGTGAAGACTAAACATAATGTCAATTTAATTTATTTTTTACTTTTTTATCATCCTACAAAGATAGGAATTATGTTTAATTTTAAATTTGAAATTATTTGATCTTAACCCTTTCACACCGATTATCACGCGGAAATGCCAGCATGAAATACTCATTTCCCGGATGAAACGCCTGTGTGATGGAGAGCTTTACCTTTCACTCGCTCTTGTCACGCATTCGTGTCAGAATTCTGGAATGTTTCAAAAGACTAAAAATTTTTTTTATTTGATTTCTTTTATATTATTACTTTATTTATTACAATACTTTTATTTATTTATTATATTTATTATTATTTCACATTACTATATTATTTTATCAACATGAGCTAACATATTGTTGTTTTGAGAAAATAGTGTCAACAAAAATGCGTGGGCAAAAAGTAGAGGATACATGAGGTTTAAGTAATTGATAATATAATACATTGTGATTACAATTATTACATTTAGTTTGCTTAGGGTCTGCTTACATTGCTAAGACAGATTTAATTTAATATATTATCGTCTGCTTTTATTTTAATATCCGAACAGAATATTATTGTCTGCTTTAATAAAATTTGTTTGCTCTTATGATAATATTTAATTTAATTGATGGATTTTTATGGCGGAATCTTCCGCTTTCAATTATTTATTTGTTGTTAACATTGACAACGCTTTTGTACTTTAAGAATATTTTGCTTATGGAAATAAAATTTTTAAGAAGGTGTTTTTTCTTTTCTTGATAGTAATTTCCCCTATAGGCCCTAGGGCTCCGAAATACGCTTACTTTACGTTAATTATATTAATTTTGAATGATTCTATTTTTTGAGAATTTAACAGAATAAAAAAAAAAAAAGAAAAAAAAAAAAAAAAAGGTTAGCACACACATGTTAAAATGAAATTAAGAAAGCCAATTTCAATTTGGGATACTTCATATTATTATATTATTAAAATATGATGTTATTTTATTGCTTTTTATTGTTATGATATTTTATTATGTTTAATATTAGTAACTTTATTATATGTTATATATTTTATTATTATTGTTATGTTATTATGTTATATATTTTATCATTATTGTAATCTATATATATATATACACACACACATATATATGTAATTCTTATGTTGTTTATTATTATTATTATACAATATATTTTATTATTATTATTTTGTTATTATTGTATATTATATTATTATTATTATTACTATATTATTATTCATATTCTATTGCTTTTCGTTTTATAATTTAATTTAATATTTTATAATTTTAATTTAATATTAAATCACTCGCAGCCGGCGTTTTTCGTCGAGTCGGGGGATTCGAGTGTTGATGCCACTAAAGATCCTCCATGTAGCGAGAATTGATGCACGTTAAATCTGTCGAGGCTGATGGGACAAATGCACGCTAAAATTACGAAGTCCGTCACCAATAGCCCTCGTGTTGCTACTTGTGCGACGTTAATAAAACCAGTCAATAAATCAAAATATTTAATCAATTTAATTTATTATTTATTTAAATTTTCCGTTATTTCGAGGATTTAGGCTTATCGAGAAACCTTCTGTTCTTGGAGATTCTCTTGAAAGAGACCGCCGGGCCCAGAGGTACGTTCGCGTTTACGCCAACAGACGTGAAAGGATTGAAGATCTTAGATGCTGTGGAGTATCCAAGAGTGGTATTTGTTATGTCCAGAAAAAAATCTCGAAAATTTTTATTCAATGTGAAGAATGTATACTCATCTTTGCGAGTGGAAAAATGTAGAATGAAATTAAATAATCAATTTAAAACCGATAATAACATCTCAGTTTAATTTCAGCGTAAAATTTGTCTAAGAATAGAATTGTCGATATTTATTTTTTCAAATTAATATGGTTTCTTCTGATTAACGTTGTGCTAAAACAAAAATCGGAATTCTTTTTTTTTTAGAAATGACTGTATCATAATAGTTTTTAGGTTCGGCGGGCCAGATGTGCAAAGTCAAAGATATTTAGATGAGCAACTTATTAACAAATGATATTTTACGTAATATTTATATATGCACACACGCACGCACGCACACACGCGCACGCACACACACACACACACACACACACACACACAGAGAGAGAGAGAGAGAATAAATTGTTTCCAACGAATTAAAGAAATAATTAACTTTAGTACTATTGCGATGAATGTAATTTTTTTCCCTTATGAGATACTATATCATCATATCGAAATTAGAACTTCTTATCAGTAAAGTTGTTTCCAAATGGTCCTCTGTGAATAATGATCTGTATTGTGATTTCACTTACTTAATTGCGGCCATGGTATCTTAGTGGTCATAGTGGCAGACTCAAGGCAGGCGTTGTTTTCGCCGAGTCACTTGATCCCACTATAGACCCTCCATAAAGCAGAGATAATGTGCGTTAAATCTGGTCAAGGTCCCAAGTACTTCTATTAATATAGAGTTGAAGTTTGGTGATGAAGGTACCCAAACGGCTCTTGCAATTCCCCTCGTTGTTGGTTTCGACGCCATCTTTGTTAGCAACCCTATAGATAAATGCAGTCAGTAAAATTCATTTCAATCCGCAAAACTAACAGGATAACTTTAAGTTCATTAACAATGCTTAGGTTGCCAATCCTTATCCACAATCTCTCTTTCCTCCTTTTCTATTAATTGCATATCTTTCATATATCTAAATCAGTTAACTTCATTTCTGCCTTCATCTAACTTACGCAGTCATTTACCCTCATTTTGGTTGGGAAGAAACTGTAATTTTATGCAATTCAACTCGATAAAAGTTCCCGAGGTTAGTGAAATGTAAATCTCGAATAGCTCAATGTCACAACTTTATTAGAATCAGGATTCGATCCCAAGATCCAACTTGACCAAGGACTACGGGTATTGACAACTGGGTTTTGTCATGGTCCTCTTCTTTCTTTATTTTTGAATAAACTTATTTTTCAAAAAACCTAAAAATATTTTAAACCAACATAATGTTTCTTTTTGGTTTCAGAATTGTAAAACTTACTTATGAATAACACGTAGTTTTTTTTTTTGTTTGGATTTTTAGAGAAATTAAAATATTCGAATCCTTGAAAATAATGGCAAAATTAAATAAAAACGAAAAAATAACAAATAAAATAAATCTCATTTCCTTAATCAAAATTAAATAAATCTAATTTCCTTAAGATATCATTGCGCAGATCTGTTTCAATTTTTAGTAATAATTTTTATGAAACGTTTTCTGAGGGATAAGGAAAGTCGAAGATATTAATATCAATGGATAAAAATTACGAATTGTGGAAAAAACCCTCTTTTTATCCATTTATCGTAACAAAGCGAAATACAAAAAAAGAATAACTTAAGTAAAAGTTTGAAAAAAGTATATAGGCATTTAAATTTCGAAAAGAAACAGTGATAATTGCAGTTATGATTCCTTTTAATAACAAAATTTCGCAAATCGGAACACTATTTTTGAGTGGGTTGATTGATTGTTTTCTTAAAGTCTCGCGAAGAAGTGATACGAAGATTATTGGTGGCGTATCACGTAATTTTGATCTTTTCAAGTGACGAGGACGATGCCTGAGCTGGCATCTTAATTTCTTTACATCTGTACCATCTCAATGTAAAGACTTTGAGCATAAATAGACTTAACTTACATTAGCCCCATTCTTGGACGAATATTTAGTGAAATCAGGAATCGAGTCCACGGCTAGTCGGAAACAATGTGGGGCATGAGTTCCGATTATGATCACTCGGTTTGTAATTCCCTGGTATTTCCTTCTCCTGTCCTTATTATTACTACCATATAGAGAGTCACTAAGGAATAAAATTTGGCAATTAATGAAATAAAATTATATTTATTTGGATCATTGAGTATTCAAAGATCAAAATTCCTTATTTGAACTATATTTGTAGAATATTTCCAATGCGTATCAGATCCTAATGCAAAACCTAATATTTTAATTATCTAACTAACTATAGCGGATTACCAGGGTACGAGTCTTTAGTAGACTTAAAGATGAAGGTCCGATTCACTCACCCTATTCGGAATTTTCTTCAATATGATCTGATAACTCCTTATACTTGTCAATATGATCACTATCCCTTAATTTATAGTTTCGATTCATTCTCTCTACACTAATTTTGAATAAAATTCTTTTCTGTTTATGAATGTGCAGTTCATCCTCATATTCACCACATTTAAATAATTCTAATCAAATCTACATAAATCACGTTTCATCCACTGGGAGAAATTTTCAATTCAAACAACATCATATCAAAATTCCAAAGTGATTGTTGAAGAGGAAAACATGATAGATTTCAGCCGTTGGCTACCCTCCTATCATTGAATGGAAACACTATTTCAAGACAGAAAATCTTGGTCATATTTTGATATTAATTTTAAACTGTGATTTTACTAAAGTATAATAAGTATCATAATGTAATTTAATATTCAATTTTGTTTGGATTAATTTAATATATAATACCGAGATATTTTGTCTCATTTGCCTTAACGCATACGGATAAAATGCATTTAGCATTATTAAAGAGAACAATCGCATGTTTGACGCATATTTCTGAGATCTTGGAGGATATATTTTTTCCCACCAATTTGGGTGGTTGTTTTTCACCCCGGGGTGGGTGAGCAGTTGATCTTGTGTCACGGAGGCAGGTTCGAACAAATCTTGTGTGGTTGATTTTTTGGTGACGCCTTTAACAACCAAGACTGCAAGGAACTTCATGTCGGGTCAAATATCAAGCACTTTTATTCCTGTTCATTTTCCTGACGCAGTGAGAATACAATGTGAAATATAGAGATATAATAGCCATAATTACAATGTAATCTGTAATAAAATTCAGATAGAGTTTCTAGTTTGGACTTAGTTATTTAACAATAGGCGACGAGAGATTACCTTAATAGCGCATTATACTAACATAATGCACAAAAACCTAAGGAATTTGATATAGTACTTACAAAATAGAATTTGTTAAGATTTTTTAACGTACTTTCCATGATAAAATTTAGTGAATACTGTAACAGCGTGATATTAACAATTTTTTTGAGACAATTTATAAATATTAAAATTTCTCTTGCTATATTCTGTAATATAACTTTTAACATTCCGGGATATTTTTTATTAGATTTTGTAGCTCGAGCTAACTCATTATTCAGAATTTAATGAAAACTATTTTGCTAAAGTTGTTCTTAAGAATAACTGCGTTTTGTTCCATAAATGACACCAAAAGTATTTGAGCTGTTATTAAAAGTGTTAATAATAACTGTGAAATTATTACTAAAATCTGTATTGTATGTATGTAAATGTGGCTGCAGTAGCGTAATGGTCATGGTCGCTCTGTTGAACCACCTGTTGAACGAGTCCTGACACCACTTACGACCCGCCGTGTAGCTGGACTGATGCGAGTTAAATCTGTCGAGGTCCCAGGTCTTCTCAATGGAGTGGTGTGGAAGTTTAGAGAGGGAGGTACCTATTCAAATTTCGTAATCGCCACTTGATCAAGGTTCTAAAAATTACGAGGTCCGTCGCCAAAAGCCCTAGTGTTGCTTCGAAGAGCGACGTTAATAAAACCAACCAATCAATCAACTAAATAAGCCAATGTTAATCTTTTTTTTTTTAAAAAAAAACTGAATATCAAGAGAATTTTCTAAGAAATTAGTTGAGAATTACTATCAGCGCCGCAATTCCCTCCCACCATTATACGATTCAGGGCTTCCATTTTTTCGAAAAATTGTTTCGGCTAACCCCAGAGGGCAGCCCTCCACATTTGGAATACAAGAAAACAACCTCTCTTAGTGATTCCTCTATGCTCTAACTTTGCGTTTATTACATTACGAATCTATGAAAAAATGCAATTCAAAGTTGTATTTAAATATTTCATGCAATAATCCTGAAATGTTTTGATACTTGTAATAATATCGCATCAAGGCTTTAATGATATAAAATTGTCCGTTTCGAAACGACGGAACTGTAACACATATTTTCGATTCGGATTGGTCAATCTTTTAAATAGCCACTAATGCTTAATACAGTTGTTTGTAACTAAAGGGATTATTTATTTTTATGCCTCCTTAGAAAACGTACTGTAAAACTGGTCTGTGTTAAAGTTGACTTATTTTTTGAAAGATAGTCATTACTTTGAACACTTTTGAATTTATAACAACCCATTTGTTTACATTGTATCAAACATTAGATGCATCCAATCAGTGGGAGGAAGTTGCCCCTCGTCTTTAAATCTACGAAAGAAAAAAAAAAGAAGATTCCAGCGCATTGAATTTAAATGGATATTAAATAGAGTCCGCGTTTTGATGTATAAGTTTGGAGAATAAAACTGTTCCTCATATGAAATCTTTGGGGGATGAGGGGGTATACTTTCAAATATTCTGCCTTTCTTCCACATCAATAAAATCCACAACAGCAAGAACAAATCACTGCAAGGGAATGAAAAATAACCCTGATAATACAGAACCAATACCAGTTTTAGGGGTCACTCGGATACTCCTTTTGACGCCAGAGCTAGTTTATAATTGCCAAACCATTTTACCAGATCTGTTTAAACTTGGCATAACTCCACACACTAATATATCTCCATAGGAATTCCTTTACAGCCCTAAAGCGCCTGAGCTGGAAGCTTCTGTTATTGAGGCCTTTAAGACTATCTACAGTATGCTCTACATTATCCATAGCCGAGGTAGCCTAATGGTCATGGCTTCAAACTTGCGACCCGCGTTTCGTCGAGTCGTAGGCTCGAGCCTTGATACAACTTATGAGCCGCCTGATACGATACCATTTATGGGCTGATGCGGGTTGAGTCTGTCGAGGTCCCCACTCTTCCCGTGGCGTGGAAGTTTGAAAAGGGAATCGTCAGCTCAGGTGTCGTCTTCGTCAACCTCACTACATTATGAATTCCGTTACCAATAGCTCTCGAGTTGCTTCTCAGGGCGACGTTAATAAACAATCACAATCCCATCCTATCTGCATTATACATGAACACGACAACAACTACCTTCCATTTCTTCAAAACAGTTTATGCATCAGAATTTTAAGCATATAGAATTGACGGGCCCTTAGCATTTGACAGACTCTTTAGCTTTTTCTTAACCACTATGACACCATGGTTTAAAACTTTTTTAAGTTCATGTACCTTTCCCCCAAACCGACTGGGTTCTCTTAGGCTTAATAACCCAGACCCCAAATCCACTCGACGCCCCATTTCCCATCAGCCTGCTTCCTTCTTTACAGATTATGAAAATTTCTTCAAAAGAGTATGTGTTGAATTAAATGAAATGGTCAGTTTTTTCATTCAAAAGTTTTTAAAAATTTTGATAGAAGCAAAAAATTCACACTGAGATTGGAAAAAGATAAATTAATGGGATATTTGGGACTGTATTGGATTACAAAATCCGGAAAAAATTATGCTGAAAAGAGGATAAATTACAATCTCAAATACGGAGCTGCGTTTAATTTGTTTCGTTATTTATTTCTTGCAAGTTTTGTATGCTCCAGCGGACGCAATCCCTTTCTCCTTTCCTTGTAGCGCGGTGGAAGGAAGGACTAGCCGACTCTTCCAATAGACGTAACCCTTCTTTCACCGAAGATTTTATTGATAAGAGGTCAATATTGCAACCGATAAAATTAGAAAAGACCTTAATTTACATTTCAAAATTCTTTTTGGTTTTTTGCAATTATTTTGCTCTTCTTTTAGCTAGGTGACGGCGGTTACTATTTTTTTTTACCGTATCCCCGACGACCCCTCGAGTCTTCCCTGGGATACCCTGGTTCGGAAAGACTGTTTTTTTGTTTTTTTACTGGCTCTGAGTATCTGTTATCTGTCCCACTGAAGACTTACGAAATCCATTGCTAAAAGCTCATTGTCTTTATTAGTGAGATAGTAGCTTAATTAAAACAAATAAGCATCAATAACATATAATACCTTTATTTAAAAGATAAATGTGGAGCTAAATAATAATATTAATTATGAGACTCATTATGTTGCTACAAGATTACATTAATTACAAAGAAAAGGAAGATTAAAAAAAAACTGAAAACTAATCCGAAACCTTCCTTACACAAAAACAGAAAATGATGTCAGTCAAAAAGTGTAACTCCAACCGGAAGCCCCGCTCTTTAATCGTCCCGTATCACCGTCAAGTAATCAGCGTTTAGCGCGCCTTGACCACTCGTGAACCTATCGAGTCGACCTTGAGTGAAATCTTATCTGGTCCCCGTAAAAACTTCATTACCATTGGCCGTAGACGGCCCATTCATGACTTCCCATTCCCACGCCGCTCTCAAGGGCGGAAGTCGCACCCAAAGCTATGGCCGTTTTCAGGCGACGGTTTTAAAGAGCATCATTTGCTTTTTCTGTTTAATTTCTTCTTTTTTTAATTGTGGAATTGGAGTAAGTGGTAGAACTTATCGAGGATGATATATGCCGACATAGATAAAGTGACAGTGCGAGAAAATGTTAAAGTTACGGTTATTGCGTCGCTTTTTTAAATACGTCTTCAACGAGGCGAGAGAGAATGATAATAATGTGGAAATGATTCATCGTTTGAAGCGGTCTTGAGATAAGGACGTTAAGTACACATAAACGGTTGGTTTGGTTTGGTTACAGTTTGTAGATTTCTTACATGACTCTGATACATAATATCTTTTCAATTCTTAATTATTCTTTCGGGACTGTACTTCTTTATCTTGAAATATGTTGTTGTTGCTAGTCTTCGAAGACCAGTGTTAGGGGGTTATGACATTATACACTCGAAGAAAATCAAAAATCGATTAGAGATCAGATATTGCGCGGCAAGTTATAAAAAATTGAGAATATGTAGCTTGAATTGACATGTGAGGGTGGTTCAAAAGATACCTGTTTTTGACGACAGATGGCCTTGTAAATACAAGTTAGAGTCATCATTATATGATACTACTTGCTTGACAGAGCTAAGACATGTTTCAGTGATTCATAGATTATTTTTGATATAGCAACCATTTGATGCCGAATCAAAATTTAGGTGTTGCTGCTTTAAGTTGTTGTTGCCCTTTTGCATCAAGTTATCCCCATCGATGAAATCTGGATTCCCTATTGTACACTGAAAACCAAGCAACAGTTAAATCAATGTTTTTTTTCTCAGTGAATCTGTTCCAAAGAAGGTGAAGGCGATCTTATCGACCGGAAAAGCGACGACGACGATTTTTTGAGATGTGAAGGGGGTCAAACTCTTGTATTTTGATGAATAAAGAGGCAAAATGACCTTTGGATTATAATACAGTGACTCTCATCACATTTCTGGCGCGGGTACTTTTTGAACTACCCTCGTAGGTGTTGCTTGCATTTTCAATTATATTATCAATTATTACTGAGATTATAACATGCTATGGGGAATAGAAAAAGTACATTGTTCTAAAATAGTTGGAAGGGAAATTGAATCTATGTGTGACGTTTCATTATTAGTGATTTTTTCTTCACCAACTTCGGGAAATTTATAATAATTTGTACTGCATAAAATTGCAACCTCTTCCCAACCGAAATGAAACGTGATTAGGTAAATGAAATGAGGATGGAAATGAAGTGAAGTGAATTACAGCTAGTGATATATAAATGAAGAAAAATTAAAGGAAAATGAGGGAGATAGATGATAACAACTCGATGATAGTTTATAATTTGGATTGAAGTACCTCAGTTAGTTTTATGAACTGAAGCGAATAGAAGTTGAAGTATTAAGATAAGAATCAGCTGTTTTTGAGAAGCGATTGAATGAGGAAGAGTGATTTGGTAAGCTAAGATTTCAAATTTAAATCTTATTCTAAGATTATTGAGTTAAATAGGGTTCGAGAAAGAGAGTGACCTTATCTATACTTCATTGATAAATAAAGTATTTTATCTTACTCTTGCATGTCTTCAATTGGAGTTTTGTAATTATTAAAAGTTTAATTTTAAAGTAACACAATGGCCATTGAATTAAATAATGAAGGGCAGTTGTTACTAATGCTTGTCTTGAGCAGTGCTTCTCAAGCTTTTATCTCATTAAACTCCTTGATCGTAATTCTAAGTCTATTTCAGAAGTTTTTGAAGTGTTTTTTGTGATACAACCACGTGCCTTTTCTTGTAATGCTACTCTACTCGCGTACTCCTTAGAAATGTTTCCTATACTCCCACGGATACGTATAACACAGATTTAAAGATAAAAAAAATTGAACCATTGATTTAAAGATAAAAAAGAAAAAATTCAAAGCTTTCGAAATTTTAAAATAGCAATATGAAATATGAACATTGCAGAATTAATAGAAATAGTTGGTAAGAAGTCAGCTAATATCTGAAAGCAAAAGATGGAACCCATTTTTTTTCGGTTACATGAGGATTTTTTGAAGACTAGTTTTTTTTATATATATAAAAACAATAATACATCACTAGGCTACCGCGTCTACATCTGTCGTACCGTAAGTTTTTAGCTCTCGATTTGAATTTGATTTTTGAGTTGATATTTGGTTTATTTTTAGATTAAATACTAAGTAAGGGTAGATGAAAACGAAATAAACAAATGCAGTTAAGTCTCAAGAACTTTTTAAAGGAAATAATAAACAATTGTACCCCCATCCCTCCCAGTCGATTTTTTCTGCATCTACCCTTGCAGCGGTGAACTAAAATATTATGTATTTATTAAATTTTGTGACAGTTAAGGCACTGAAATATAAAAAAAGGGAGAAAAGATTCTTATCTGCGTTTCAAATTTAGTGAAGCTTATGCAATGATTTTTCAGAATCGTAACAGTTCTCAGAAACATAAAAAAAAAAAAAAAGTTTCAGGTATGAGATATGAACAGACTTTTCGACGAATATATGAATGAAAGATTGCAGAAACTTTGAAAGATATATGATAAATGTTGAAATATTCAACGTTCCTACAGATGCAACCCCTACTTAAAATAAATGGTTTGATATTGTTTAGCATTTTGACGTGTTTCTGGAAATGTGAGATATGTGGTGGTTAATAACTTTTTAAATATTTAAATGGATTTGTGGTGAGATTTTTCATGTGATAATGGATTTAGATGTGCCATCAAAGCCTTTTCTATCTTTCTACATTTTAACACACTGTGAAAAATAGTTATCTCTCTTTAGATAAAGTGGTAATGAATGATGTTAGCACGCTAAGTTTATTTTCAGTTTTGTCAGAATTTTTTTTGTAGAGATTAAGCATCATGTCATGAATCGTTGAACAGAAATCCACATATTTTGGTAAAATATTTGTATGTGATAGTTTTAAAAATTAAATGATAATTTGAAATATACATCGAAGAAAGTTTAATTTTCGAAAACTTTTTTTTTATCCATATAATATTGCTGTTTGCAGAAAGTTCAGTGTATAAATAGAATGCCCTTTGGATAATTGCTCAGCGATTTTGATAAAAGTTTTATGAATTCATACTTAAATTATTCAAGTATTATAATTAATGCTTGAATAATTATGATTCTGCAATTTTTCCCTTTCCCCGATAAAAAACCAGATACAGGAGGTTTTTCTTAGCAAGTAATTAAAACGGCATTTATTCAACTTTGCTGACTTTATCATTTTCTAGGTAATTTTTTTTTTTTAAATAGACGTAATACTTTCAATCGATTTCAACAAATGTTTTATTTTTTTTCCTAACTAAACTGTTTCATTTTTTGTTATGTTTTGTAATTCATTGTTCATGAGATGGATAAGTTAATATTTTTATTTACGATGAAATTCATTCTTAATTTAAATTCTTAATTCATTAAATTTAAAATTAGTATAAATAAAGCTAGATGAGAAATCATTTCTTTCACTTTTTGTTGCTTATAAAAGAGCATTTCGCTTAAACCTATTGTTTGGCCCACAGTAGACAGCCTAGTGTCCCATACGTGTATTTTTAAATGCATTCATTTTTAATATTATCCGTGCCCTCTTTTTATTGGTCTTCCCAAAACTGCAAAACATTAACTGAAATCACTGATTAGTTTCATTCGTATTCAAAGATTATGATATATATTATATCTTTTTTTTAAATTTTTCTCTTAAATGCACGAAAAATTTAAAGCGATATTGATTAAGTTCATCAAATAAGCATCCCTGACCCTAAAAAAAAATAAGAAGAAACTTGGAAAGAGTTTTACTTTATGATTTTTAATTTGAGAAATGTGGTTAATTGATCATGTTTTCATTATTACTATTGTTAATAAATTAGTTCTGTTAATTTTCTTTAAGAATAAGTTCAAAACATTTAAATTGTTCCCCTTTTTTGTTTGTTTACTTTCATCTCTTTGTCTTAAAATATTTTCTTCCCCCGCTGCTCTAATTTGCAACAAAAAGGGCCGGAAAAATAATTCTAGAAAAGAAAGAAATTAAATAACATCAAAAGTTATCCCAATCCTCTGGAAACTGAACGATCTTGTGTTGGCTTGATAACCAAATGGTTGTTTAGGGGAGGGTGGAAACAGAATACAGAAATTAAAATATCCCCATAACTATTTTATACTTTGAATTGAAGTTTAAACGATCATTCGCGAGAATTTCTTACCTTTTAAGTAATGAATAAAAAACAAAAATCTAGAAACATACTAGCTTCTATCATTCAAAAAAAATTAATACAAATTGTGAATTAATTCAAACTTTAAATTATTTCGAAATACTATACATTTTCAGTTTCCCCCCCCCCCCCCCCAAAAAAAAAAAAAAAAACAACAACTTTTCAAAGCGTTTGGCATAAGGATATATAGAGATTTTAGTATAGCAAGTAATATAAAAAAATTAAAGTCAATTCCTACTTAGGTCAACAAAGAAATTTTTTATTTTAGTTACTTTTTATTAAATAATTACAATTAATATAAATATGTTTATATATATGACAGAATCACAATATGAAGTGGCAAAAGAAATTTTTTTCAGCAATCTACACTCTTCGTCACTGACGGTATTTATTCCTAAATTTATATCCTGCTAAATATCTCTTAAAAGAGAAATTTTTTTTCTCCCATATAAATCTAAAATTAATTATTTGAAAATCAAATAAAAAAAATTTATGATTCGACAAGATTCGATCTGAAGGCATGAACATTCTACGCCAAAGCTCTTCTAAATTTACCATTTCAAGAAAAATGACATAGTAGAAACATTGGCTTGTTTCTTAATTCAAGTAATGAATAAATTAAATGGTTGGAATGTTGTTTATCCCAACCACCCTTGGCGACAGGAATTATTTGGTGGTATTTTTCCAAATGTGGTTACCCTGGTGCGCTTTGCGGACTTAACGTTCAGCCCAAAAAAATCGCCTAGTTTAGCAATTTTTGAAATCGCGCCAAGTGGTTGGGCTAAACTGTATTTTCACCAGTTAAATTTAATTAATACTTGAAAAAACTGTATTAGCATCAAGTATCATCCACTACAAGTTTAAAAAAATGTATTTGAATTTGAGTGGGTGAATGAAAAGTATTTTCTTAACGACTGAAAATTTGAACAAGATATATATAAGGAGAGTGTGAGCTAATAGTAGGAATTTAAGAATATGTTGTTGTTTCTAACTCTATAAATGAAATTATATTATGTGTGAGTAATGGAATGCTCAGATTAACATGTTGTCCAACCGACATGCTCATCGTTTATTATTTGTTTATATTTAATGCAAGAGTTCTGTGTATTATTATTTATTTGACACAAGAGTATAATTTCTAATAGTTTTGCTCTCTGATGTAATTTGTGCTGAATGTTAATGGCAAAAATAGTATCGAGATGAGTAAAATGGATATGATGTGTTATGAAAAATGCAACTTCAACTTGCTATCTTTTAATAATACTAAATGTTAGACGAATTAGGTTAATACATTTATTAGCCCACTAATTATGAAAAATGAATGAGAACTATTATTCTGATCAATTGAATGTTTTCATAAAACGAAAGGTATTTAGTAAAATATATTCTATACATATACTGATTATCATTGGATATATTAATTATGATAAGCAATTAACAAACACTGTGAAAGAAGAAAAACAATTTAAGTAAATTTAAAGTTTTTTTTATTTAATTAGTGTAAGAAGTGAAAATAACGATGAAATGTTCTTTAATAATCAAATAAATAATATTTTCCTCAAATATTCAAAATATAGTCTTGTGACCGAATACTCAAATTACAAATAAAATTGTTAATTTTTTAATTATTTTATTAATTTATCAATTATAAAAAATGTGCAATGCTACATTGTTCTATTGGAAATGTGCATCAAATGCATAGCATTGAAAAAAAAAATAGAAATCCTCTAACAGTTTTCTATTACTTTTATCCGTAAAATTTTCCAATAAAACTATATATTGGTTGAAAAAAATTTATAGTTTTTCAACCAATATACCGTGAAATATATTGGTTGAATAACTAGATATTTCTAGAAATATCTAGTTACTTTCCATTGTGCTTATCTGTTAGTCTCAACTTACAGGCATATTCAAAAACTCTTCAATCATTAGGAATATTTCCTTAGCAAATAGAACTGAAATATAAATCGGACTTCTAAATAATATTAAAATATATTTACCTACTATATATAAATTAAGGATGTACGTCCTTTCAGATACTGTCCTTTCATTTTTTCCTCACAACATAATTTAAACGATTTCATTAAGTTTGAAAATCTAATCTATATTTGATCAAAATCAACACTAGTGAATTAATCTAGTGGCGGAGCACGTTATCTAGTAAGAAAACATTTGATTATTTTGCACATCGGTAAACTATCGGAAATAATTTAAAACGTGATAACAAAACAAAAATTTATATTAATAATACATTCTTGTATACCAAACCGACTATTTTTGTCGAGGAACATAACCCTTTCGGGCTTTAATCCTCTGTGAATTGGCTATTATTTGAGGTGAGACTGAATTTTAGTTTTACACTTGCCCAGAAGTTAAGATTTAGATATTAAGGTAATAAAATAAAATTACAGTGCAATAGATTTTTAGACAATATTAAATTAATTTTGAAAATATGCTGAATATATATTATTAATATTAGAATATCACTAGTTGAAGTAAAATTAATTAAAAGTTAAGTGTTGTTAAAATTAATCCAAAAGAGAAGATGGTTGAAATTCATGAGTTTAGGCATAGGATATTGCAGCAGTAGTCTATTGGATTCCTGCTTGCTTGTTCAGTCTGGTCGCAGTGAGAGCGCGCTCTGTGATTGGTCGATGGTGTGGTGTATTAATTCTGTATATATAGGTGGGTGCGTAGGGATGAGATTTTGTGAGGAGTGTGCTTATGTTACCAGTGTTTTTGTAATATAAGTGAAATTAAAGAATTAAAATTTCTCGCGGTCTGTGTAGTTGTGGGTTGTTTCTTAGTGGGGTGTACTTTTCTATTTCTTGAATGTCTTGTATACCGTGACTAAAGTAAATGAAAATAAATTATATTTTGAACACAAATAATGTAAATAAAATTATCTCTCTCTCTCTCAACAATGTTACAGCAAATTATAAGTAATACTTGTTCATAATGGATAGTCTTCATAATGAAGCCATTTTTAAAATGTATAAGTAATACGTGATCTATTTGTCGAGACATATTTAAAATTTTGCGCAAAAGAAGCGTAACCAATCATCACTTCAATCTTCTGATAGAAATAAAATTTTTGTACGAAATAACCCCGCCTTGGGAATAATTTCCAGATTCCACATTTGTTGGCGTAATTAATTATTAAAGAATCGTACGCCCTTTGAACATTTTTCTGCCTTATATTTTCCTTTTGAAAATACTCTTGCTCTTTTTTTTAACGATTCTATTGTTATTTTGTGTTTTTCTGGTCAGAATATTATGTTACTTCTGTTTTTTTAACCCATAAATTGTTCCCCGTTCTTGGATAAGTAATTGCAGATGTCGAAGGAACAGTATTTTATAGTTATGTTCAAAATTAACCGAATTACATGCAAAAAAGTGTAGAATTGCAGGTAACAATTAAAAATTAAAATTCACAATTTAGGGACAAACCGGCTCACAGATATAAAAATTCCCACTAACAATATATATTTATTGTAATTACAATTCATAATATAAAAAAAGAAAAAAGCTCTCTTAGTGGCGTAGGGTGCAGTTTTGGAGAGGGAGGTGCTAACTCAAATGTCATCCTCGTGACTTGAGCTAAGCTCAAAATTACGAGATTCCTCGCCAATAGCTCTCGTGTGGCTTCCAAGTGTGACGTTGATAAACAATCAAGTCTGTATTGGGGAAACAGATTGTGTATGTATGGGGTATGTCTAGAGATTTCTTGGTTGGGAGTATGTGGAATGGAATCGAGTCATTTAGGGGTACATTAACTGGAAAAAGTTAGGAACAGTTGATCTATATGATTAATTGCAGTGGCGTAGAGTGGATTTCTTCCCCCCTGGCGAACCTTAAATTTGTCATCAACCCTATAGAAACAAAAAATAATAATATAAAAAATTCATTGTAACCACGTAATGTTAAATTACTTATAACTTAATACTTTAAAACGAATGTAAATGTAAAATTCTAAGTGGGGAAAACCGCAAAGCCATTGAAAAGTTTAAAAGTAAGTAAAATAAACATTTACCAAAATACTCCTATAAATTTGACGAATCGTATAAAACAAAAATAAATTTTACTTTACAAACAAATTTAAGTACACCTGAAACTTTATCAAAGCATAAAATAAGCAATATCAGTACTATATCGCTCTTTTAATTTACGGAATGTTGAAGAAATTAAATGTTACCTGCTCACCATCGCATCTATGAGTTATTCAAGGACAAGTCAAAAATCATAGTGAATATTCTAATCTTATATGCTGAGTAGCAACAGCGAATCGCTTCCGTCCGCATCCGTTTCAAAACTTAAAAGGTGAAATTTACTTTTTTTTTTTTAAAAAAATTTTGAATTAAATATTTGACGAGCTTTGATTTAACTTCACATAAATGTAAGTATGTTTAGGTCAAATCTTCAACTCTATTTTGAACCACTTCCACTTGATCAAATTGCCTTGAAATTTTTCATAAGGGCCAAAACAGTCCCGATGACCATTCAGTTATCTGTTCTAATGACCATGGCCTGAACCTGCAGACATAATTAGCCAGCTCGGATGGTCCCCCCTCACACCTGTGCCGCCCGCGCGCATGCATCCCTATGTAACTCCACGCTACACCACTGATTAACTGTTGATAACATACGGTATAATCATCTTTCGACTTCCTGCTAGTAGCTATATTAGATGCATAAGTGCTTAAAACTTTTAAAACTGTTACTTGTTTTGAGTGCCACGCCATTAAATGCCATTGTAAAAGTTGATGCAGTATTTAAGATACACCCATCCCACTAACACATCAAGTGTTACAAAACCTCTTGAACGAAGTACATTCTTCATGTGCCATATTAGAACACTCCGCTAAAACCGTATAAACACTTTTCCGGTCGCTATCAATAGTGTGTTGGAGTGCTAATATACGTCATGTCGAATTACATCAGTTTTTTCGCGTCGTCCTCTTTCGGGGTTGAAGGAGAAAAAAGAGCATAAGGAGAGAGCAACTTGTCATCTCTCTTCGAAAAAGTTGACCTCTGATATGTAACGTCTTTTTCAACCGTCAATTGAGAGCTGCTAACGATGGAATCGTCTTTGTGTCAAGGTCGTGGTGGAATGCATGCAGAACATTCGGTGTAAAAGAAAAAAGAAACGTTTTGACTTACTTCGTTTAACACTTAGGCGATCGTTGAAGGTTGTGATGAAATTTATAACGTGATTGACAGATTTAGTGATATGTGAACAAGATCCGCACTAAATGGAAAAGATTACTCATCGGACAATAATTCTGGCTTCCGGTTGTTTAGTAAAGTTTGAAGATTTCTTTAATTTGAAATTATTAAGCTATTTTGAGATTTCGTTAATTACATATTAATGAAAAGTACGTAAGAATCTAAGAATCTTAAAAAATAATTGTTGACTTAACTAGGTATTGTCTTACAAACACTTATGTTAGTAAGTGTTTTAGTTTGTAAGCAAAAAATATCCCCAAAAATAAACAACAAATAAACATTTACTTGCTGATGGAAATTCCGATTAATAACTTTTTGAAAATATTGTTTGGTAGTCAGATTTTATATTTTTCTGATACAACTGGTATTAATTATATTTATTTGAATGAAATCATTCGCTATTTTACTAGCCACCACTGTTTGGGTCAACCATAAAATGTCGTAGCCGACCACTTTTTAAAATTTTATCTTATAAGTTTTTGCGTATTTGTTTGATGTCTGCTTTCACCAGTAATGAAATTAATTTTCAAAAAATCTATTTTATTAAATCTAATTTTTTTTCTGAATTTATATAGAATTAATACACAGAAATTAAATATTCTTATGTAATATATGTAATCAGGAATTAAGAAATGACTGAAAATGAATAAAATTTTTCTGAATTTTAGACAGTTGTGAGGCTGTCATTTTTGAAGTTCAGGTTTGTAGGGTCGATCTGAGAGAGCTATTGACGGTGCGTTTCTGAGAACCTTGCATAACCGAATGACTTTGCAAAATTAAAATGTGTTGCCATTATTTTTCCTTTTTGATTTTAATCTGAATATATATTGCAACTTTGCCAGGCAATTTTAATTTCTTTTCAATATATATGATTGTATTCTTCCTCTAAGAGAGAGGCGCGGTCGAATCACAACTTGAAAAGTGTACTACGATCCCTCTAAAATAGGAAAATTGTGGGCAGTATTGGTCCTAGTGTTTTTGCCACCATAGGAAAAACCCAAAAATGCCCACCCCAAGCTTCAAATAAATAAATAAATAATAAAATAAAAATCTTCAAAAAAACCCAGAATTATAAACGAGCCATATTAACTAGAAAAAATGACGTAATTGAATTAAGACAATAATATTAATACTGATGTATGGAAAATTTTTTATTGAAAAACATTAAAATTTTTAACGAACTGACGACAACGAACATAGAAATTAAAACTAGTAATTCTTATTTTCAGATATATTTAAATATACTTTTAAAATGATAAGTAAAACTAGTATAATGATATACAAAGTCTAAACCTAAATAAAAACAATCTAGTTCGAAATTTCTTTTCCACAAAATCGCAAATAACTTCATTTCGTTCTACTTTATTACTCAATTCATGTTCAATAGCAATCATTGATACCCCATTAAAACAACTTTGAGTAAACAACTGAAAAATAAATCATGAAGTGAATTTAAAATGTTAGGATTCTAATAAATAATATCCACTCTTGCTTCTAATAATCACTTTCCACTTCCACACACACACTTTCCACTTTTAACTAACTGCATAACCTCTACAGCCGGATGTTGTTACATCTATAAAGCATTGTTTTAATTCTAATTCTCTTTTATATATGAACGGGAAAAGTGTGTTGAATTTTGTTTGCGGCGATGGCGGATTTCACAGTTTACGTATAGAAATATCAAGAAGCCTGTCTATTCCTGTTGTATTTGGTATCATCACTCATTTTTTTTAGGTTGAAATATTTGAAATTCATTTTTGTGAATTGTGTGCGGGGTTTTTTGCACTCTTGTTGGGGCGGTTTTTGCCGCTCTTAGATTTTGCCTCCATAGACAGCCGCCTACTTTGCCTGCCGCCTAAGTAAGGTCTTAACTATGTGTTATATTTTTGATTTCAAGAACGGGAGATAACAGGTTTTATTTTCTGAAAAAGGGGAAGGGGTAATTTTTTTTTTCCGAGAAGGAGACTGTAGGTTAAAAAATGATTTGCGCGAGCATTAAAATTCTGTATTTCCAGGCAATGAAATTTTGAACGCGTTATCTACTGTTTTGTCACTTGTCGTTCTACAGCGTACGACTTTGATTTATCAGAGTAAATATTTTTGCACATTTTTGACAATAGATACAATTTTAAATGATTTGGTTTTATTAAATTACTTAAAACATTATTAAATTTTTTTTAATGTTTATCAAACACGACTTCTTTAACATTAATCCAACCTTTGCATTCAGTTTGCGTTTCTTTCTCAATTTTTCTAATTTAATCACCGAGCGTTGCAAAAAGGATCTTTCAAACGACCCTAAAACAACGAATCTTCTTTCCTAAGTGTTTTAAAGATCGAAATAAATTATCTGAGAAAAATTAAGGTCCTGTCAGCCGCTTTGACACTGGGGTTAATTCTGCGTTTCTGGCTTCATTAAGAAAGAAAACAGAGCACAGAGAGGAGGAGAAAAAATAAAAAAATCAGAGAAGAAAGAAAAACAAAAAGAAAAAAGAACTTCTTCACCCTTATAACAGTCAGACGACGCTACCGACTTACTCGCCAAACGAACGACCCCACTTGTTAAAGGGCAAAGGAGAAAAAGGGGTAACTGAAACCGTAACTGGATATACGTCTTCCTGTCACTTGCTTTAGACGTGGAACGAGTTTGCTCTCTAAGAGCATTGGTGGTTCTTTTTATGGTTTTATTTTTTCATTTGGGTTCATTCATTAGGAGATTTCATTCATAAATATTCAGTTATAAACTCATTCGCTAGATTGAAAAAAAGTTGAAACTTGATTTATTTTTAAAAATTTTGTAAGTAAAAAAATTAAGACAGTTAAATTTATACACCACTCAAGATATTTTGTAAATACAAGAACATGAAAACTATCTCAAATAACAAGAAAGTCTATATTAAACTTTAAAAGCTTTTTTTCTCACATTTTAAAGCACTCAATTGAACTGAAGTTTTCTATACACGGTTATTTTGGATGACATTACGATAATTTCATTGTCATTAATAAAAATTAACTGATTAAAACTAATTATTTAAAGAATTAAACTTTACGCCAAGTTTCTCGCCAAGCCGCTAAATCCGCCGCTTAATAATTTATCATTTTTTTTAATTTTAATTACATTTAGCTTAATTACATTCAATTCAATAATTATAATATAATAGTAACATAATTTATCGTTTGCTTTACTTTTAATTATATGTAGCTTAATTGATCTAACATTTTTTACATGTATTTATTTTAGATGACAAATTTAATAAACGTCAAATAATAAAATAAATTATTAAAACTAAATATTGAATAAATTCAATTTGACTCAACGTTCCCTTTTGCTCTTAACATTTAAGATATAAAAAATTATGTTACACATAGTGTGAAGTTTGAAAAAAAAAGCCATGTTCAAAAAACTCGCTTTTTACCAGTGTATTTTTAGAAGTTTATGTATGCTTGTATTTCTTTTCGTAATTCAAAATTTGTATTCGAATTTTAAACCACTACCAGAAATTTTGCATACACGTAAACTGGTAGTTGAAATTTTTCATGCACACGTATAACTTGGAAGACATACAATACTATGACATACTCAAGAAGTAGTAGACTTAGGGGGCTCCTGCCTTGAGCTAAATAAATTAATTTAGTTGAAATTTTGCTCACACATATAGTTTACGTAATAGCTTCTTATTCTTATATTTATAGACTGAAAAAATTAAATAAATAACTGTTAAAACATTTTAAAATTAAGTTTTTTTTTTTTTTTTTTAAATACGGTTTTGAAATTAAGTTTTCATTAAAAGATGGACTAAAACGTATAAAAATAGCTTTATGAATGTATAACTTTTAAAAGCTTGTGGTGTTAATATTTCTTTTGATTTCATATAAAGTAAGCAGTTATGACACTTAATTTATATAATATCCGTAATTACCTAGGTATCTTAGTTAAACTCATCGAGTTTTTATGAATTATACACTATTTTACATTAAAAAAATCATTTTTATATCTTTTAGTCCATTTTTATATAAAAGCTTGATTTAAGAATACTTTATTACTCATATTTTTTTAAAAAAATTTCTTTGCATATTTCTTTTCAGTATTTAACTCATTATCATTTGTGTAGTTCAATTCTTATTATGTAAGCGTATTTTAGAGATTTTATGAGAGCAGTTATTCCAAAAATAAATTATATTTAATTTCACATTTCTAAGGCATCCGATGCGTGAGATACCTTTGTTCAGCCATCACGACAGGTGGCGCCACAGTGTGCTTCAACGAAAGATAAAGATATAATTTGACAGGGTTCGAAGGTAAAAAACTGTTTAGACAAAATAACTTTGATGTTGTGGGGCAGATACAAATACTTCTAAAAAAGTAAAATTAGTGTGATTTAAAATTCTATACTCTACCATGTGATTGAATTATTACATTTTGCGGATATAATCGAGTAATTTTCGATTCAAACTCCTAATTTGTAAGAAAACATGGTAAAACCTTTATTTGGATAATTGTCAAATGTATCACATCTTTAGTAACTGTGATGCATTTAGCTTTGGCTTAATATCAGTAATTAATTTTTTAATAGGCGTTACTTTTAATTTAGTTTCATATCATAGTAAATAATTACACAGTCAATATTTATTAGATTAAAAACTTACACACATCGAAGTAAATTTATTAGAGATAAACACATGCTTTTCAGAACTTCAAACGATAAACTTAGCAGAGGGATTTAATAAATTCTTCGAGTTTCAATTCTTGAGGTTAATGTTTGGATATTGGTTTTCTAATCTTAACCAGGAGGATTCTAACGTTGTGAGCATTTCTGAATTTAATATATTATAAAATAATTTTGCATTTATCCTTTAATGTTTTATTGAGCACTTTTAGTCTTTTTCGAACCAAAAAAAAAAAAAAATAGTAGTTAAAAACTTTTAACGTCTCAATTAGCTCATAAAAACAAGCACAATAGAATTTTTTTAACTCATAAAAATGTTATTAACATTAAGGAGATAATAAGTCAGAAGACTGAAAACAACCGTCCTTTTCTTGGAGTGCAATATGTTGCCGACGCTGATTGAAATCATATCCCCATTAAAGAGTCAAGTGTCGAGTACAGAAGCGAGAATGGAGATTTCTTTGAGATCTGATTCCCAACAACGATTAGAATTCTGTTTCGAGGAGTTCCTTCAAATTAATTAACAACTTCTTCGACTTATATTATATACGTGTTCCGCTCCGCTAGCGAAAACAGCAAAGAAGTAATAACATTTTCAAGTTGAAGAGATCGCGTGAGCTTCGTTTCTTGATCATACTGCATCAAAGCTTCTTGAAACTTGCATCTTTGACGTTCGCAGTTTAATATCTGGGTGGATTGATTAATAGTCTGTTAACATCTCCCTTAGAAGCTATATGAGGGCTATTAGCAACGAACTTCATAATTTTGTACCGTGGTGAAGTGAAGGCGAAATGTTTCCTTCAGTTTAGTTGTAAGAACTAAACACAAATTAGAGATTTTTATATTTATAAATAAGATTTTATTAACACAACGAGGTCATAATATATTGGAAGACTAAATATTATTTTCATGGAGTGTCATAGGCTGCCAATCACCGAATGAACTTTTATTCCCATCAAAGCGTTAGAATTGAAGCTCAGAAGCGACAAGTGAAATCTTTTCGTGATCCGATATCCCATCAAAGATGTGGCCGTGGTAGTTTGGTGATTTATGGTCAAGGACTCGTGGTGCGGCTGGCGAGACGTGGGTTCGAGCCCCGATGCCACGATAGACTTGCCATGTAGCGGGGGCGGATGCTCCTTAAATCAGTCGAAATTCCACGTCCTTCCGTCAGTGTGGTGTGAAGTTTGGAGAGGGAGCTATCAACTCAGGTGTCGCACTCGTCACTTGGCCGAGGTTCAAAATTACTAGGTCCGTTACCAATAACCCTCGTGATGTTAATCAGTATGATGTTAATAAACAATCACAATCCCCATCAATGAGTAGAGTTCCGCTTCGTTGAACTCTATAATATTAATCAATAATTAGTTTCGCACGCGTTATGGGATTCTCTATACTAGAGAAAAAGTGGGAAGAAATTTTAATATTTTCAAGTAGAGAGGATTGTGTTCTTAGCCGCCTGACCGCATTGCATCAAATCTTATATATAATGATCATATCTTTGACGTTTGCAGTTTATAGTTTGGTGGAAATCAGGTTTTATGATACAAGAATCTGATTTTTAAGTTATATTTTTAAAAATTAATGGGAACAGTTTCCAAAAATAAATTTGTCTTAAGTTTTAATTATTCTCATTATAGTCAACTTAACTTATATCAACATTATGACATTTTTAGTGTATTTTAAATAATGATATCGTTTTCTTTATGATGGAGACAAGAGAGTTGTCTTTTCATTTCGAGTTCTCTTCAGATGACATGAAAATCAATCGAACTTGCATTGAGACAACGGCTTTTTTCAGTTGCTTATGTAAATGTATTTATAGTTCAGCTCCCGTTTTTTTAGTATTGGGAAAAGATAGCATTAAAATGAAATTGACGTCTTCCAGACCTAGAAAAGAAAGAGATTTTCTGTATATTAATGTTATTTTCTTTATATTAAATATGTTATTGTATTCCATTACAACTTCATTCTTATTTCATTGTTTTTTTGTATATAAAGGAAAAAAAAATTCTTTTTACAAAAGTGAGCTTAAAATGTGAGTTACAGATAAAGAAAAAGTAAAGATGAATTCAAGACGAATAATATAATTAACATAAAAAAATGCAATTCCAATAAGTTTTTTTTTCATGGGAAAATCCTTTTAACAGAAGAACAAAGTACTTTTTAACAAAAATAGAAGAGATATAAATAAATTAGCACTTCTGGGGACGAGAATATTTTCGATTTCTAAAACTCAGAGAAAAAAAAACTTGCTTAAATAAGAAAGAATAGTCACCTTCTCCCTAGATAGTATTTTATAAAATAACATTTAATGAAACACACAGAAAGTATATAATCCGAAAAAAAGATATTCGGTTTAATTGGCTTTAAGACCAAGTTAAATGCGCATGAAAAAAAAAATTTAAATCACCAGAGGGAAAAGAATATAGATTTCACATTTTTACAAAGGACAAAAATTGAAAAAATAAGCCTTTTAAGAACTTCCCGAGGACTGAATAAATGATGCGAAAATCAGAAAATCATTTTTAAGCAGAAATAGGACTTTTACGATAAAACTAAATTTAATGAGATGTACAAAAAAAACAAACAGAAAACAAATTGAAAACAAATCAGCTCGATAAAATTAAAAAAAAAAAATAGATGTTTTTGGAACAAAATTGTTTTGCGATTCGCGTTTATAGGCGAAATGAATTGATACATAATAAATGTAATCTTAGATTTGATATGGTTTTTGATATTTTTTTTCTTTTTTGCAAAGTATGGCATTAATTATATTTCAAAGTTTATCTTTCCACCGATCTCTTTTATCGCTTACAAAATCGTATAGAGAAGAAATTTGATACTTTCAGGTACTAAAGGAAACTTTTAATGGGTTATTTTTGTTTTTAGAAATATATCATAATTTCAGATTTGAAAACAAGTAAAATTAAAAGAATTTATAGAAAGTTCCATGCAATTTTTTGCAAAGAACAGATTTAGGTACCCAAGGCACGCTTTTTTTTAAAATAATAATTATTTAATTACTCAAATAAATATAATAATTAAAGTAAGCGATGAAATATCGAGAAATGGACAATAGTAAATTTTTCCAATATTAAAATTAAAGCCAACGATAAATTATTAAATTGGATATATTTAAGCTAAAAGTAATTAAAATTGAAGCGAAAAATAAAAAATTGAAAAGTGATCTGGTATGCCAAAAGTGATCCAACTGAAACAATAGCTCCTTGGGTGGCTAATAAATAAATTATTCCTCTCCCTCTCCCCCAAAATCCGAAAAGGCAACAATGGATAACCATGCAATATATAAATAGTTACTTTCTTTATCCCATGTTGTATTTCTAATTTTATATGATTAAATTATTTAGTAAAAATAAACTAGAATTTCATGAAGATCGAGATGATTTTCAGATAAGATGCGAAAATTTAGGAAGGAAAAAAACAGAGGAAAAAAGATTTTGACATGATCCCGAGAGCAGTTGCTAGGAAAAAGCTCTTAAAGATTAATCTGAAGCTCTCTCCCTCTCTCTCTCTCTCTCTCTCTCTCTCTCTCTCTCTCTCTCTCTACACACACACACACACACACACACACACACACACACACACACACACACACACACACACACACACACACACACACACAAACACAACCATCGTTTTTCTCGTAATTCTAGCATTTTACCGGTTAGCCTCTCGATCTCCAAAAAATTTTGAATGAGTAAAATTTTGAAATTTCTTTTCTAGTATATATATATATATATATATATATATATATATATATATATATATATATATATATATATAGTATATATATGTAATGATTTAACTTTAATTCAATAATTTCTCTTAATAATAATTTAATTACTATTCTATCCCATTCCCTAATTCAAAAAATAAAGAGTTCATTCTTATTTCCTGATCTTCCAATTTATCCTTTTATTTATTAGATCACGCGTTCATAAAATTTGTTTAATCCTTTTTTCCCACGATCATAAATCTGCAAAATAATCCCTTCGGACTACTTGTCTATTATTTCCCCAGAATCTCTAATCCTGTACCATGTGTTATACGACGTTATTTTGAAAGATCCTTGCTTATAACTTTACACAACAAAATTTCTCTCTCTTATGTTCTCTCTCTCGCTCTTATACACTCCTTCCTCATGATCATCTGAGATTTTCGTGGTGTTTTCGCTTCGGCCTTTGGTGTCCGAAGCCCAACTAAAGTCTGAAAGTACGTAACACTCTCTCCGATAGAATCAATAAACAATCTTATTCATATGAAAAAAGAACTGTTCATTTTGGCCATGCATTCAAAATCTGTTATTAATATTGAACAAAGATTTAATATCTACTTAAATTTCATTAGTGATATATATATATATATATATATATATATATATATATATATATATAATGTCCTTCTAATAGTTCTCTTTTATTTCCACATTTATTGCGGGCATATGGAACAGCATGTACTGGACAATACTTGATTAAATTACACTATCATTACCTTAGACAATATGTTAAATTCTTAAATTTCTCTATCATCACGTAAAAAATGGAAGAGAGATATATAAACATCATGATAAAATAACCAATGTGAAATGTAACGACTGCAAATTATTTAGAAGTCATCTGCGGAACATCAATTGGAGGTCACACTATACAAGTATCGTCAGGATCACACATATTTAATCATTGGGAGTGTAATAATGTTAATAATATTTCTGAAGAAATTCTTAAGATTTTATTTGAAAAAAATTTTAGGAATTTGTTGTGAATATCTTACCACATTACGTATTTTTCAGCCATATATTATAGGTATAAAGGCCATCTTTTAGAAATATATTATCTTTTTGAAATATGAGGGACATGTTCCATATACAGGAATAGTTTTTATCAATAAATGATCCTGTAAATGAGCATATTCAACGAAAAGTTTTAAATTTTTTTCTTCTTTTTTTCTTTAGTTTAATGTGAAAAATGAGAATGATTTGAAGTGAAGTCAGTAATAATTTTTTTTTACATGTGAAAATTTTGGCTTCTCTATCGTTTGACAGGAATGAAGTAATGATGATTCTAACTATTAATCGATGACAGTTTGAACGAATAATTTTTTTAAAGTTTTTCATGTTCATCTCAAAACCATTTTCATTTATTTTTTTTTAACTCGCATGTGACAAATAATTTAGGATAGTAGAAAAATAAGTTATTGAGAGTTTAACGATGTTCTGAAATTCCATAATTTGTTTCTGAATACTTTTTGCTCACTAATCAATGATGACATAAAATAAATGATACTATTATGTTTAAAACAGCTAAGACATGACATTAAAAAAGTATCTGCGACGTAAAAATAAGTCGTAAGAAATAGGTTTAAATGTTAAAATTCACTTGACCTGTATCATGTAAACATTATTGCCTGCAATTTACTGAAAAAGGTTATAATTGTTTAAAAGAACGCTTCTATGGGGCAAAAGAATAATAATAATAATAAAATAACTGATAAATAAAAAATAATTTTTTCTTTACCTAGTGAAAAATTAAACCGAAGTTTTCTGAAAATGGCAGTTTATTATCATCACAAATTTAAAAAAGTGTGATAATTTTTTAGTTCAGCTGAAAATTGTTTGACGAAACACTGAAGTTTTGTATGCGATCATAAGTTAGATAGTGGGACAATTAAAGTTCGCACAAAACTTCAGCTTTTAGTCAAAAATTGTCAACATGATTGAAAAATCTTCACATTTTTTATTTATGAGGACGTAAAACTTTCCTTTTCAGCATATTTTCGCTTAATATTTTAATGGCCTAAGAAATTTTATTTTTATTTTTTAGTTCTTTTTTAGTCTTTCGTTACATAGAAAAGTATTGGTTTTATAAAAAATATAATACTTTTTTTACTACTTTTTAGTCTTTATTCCCAACGACAAAAAAGAATCCCCCCCCCCTTTTTTTTTAAAAAAAAAAAAAAGTTTTATTATTGAATACTGTATCATCATTAAAATCGAGCTTGTGTGCAAGATTTAAGTTTCTGACTTATGGTAAAGTGGGTGAAAAATAAGAAGCGATGGAAAAATAGATTTAAATGTAAGATACACTTGACCTTTGTTTCATTTAAACATTATTATCCCCTTCAATTCACTGGAAAAAAAAGCAAGACATGTAAGGAATCCTACCAAAAGCAAAGATATCAGACACAGAACTTAGTTGGTGCACGTTATTTCTTGAAGCAGCATCGTTGGATAATGTCAGAATGGCACGTCCATCAGCTGTCGGGGCAAGGCTAGACATGCACGCTTGCTGCATTGTTTTTTTTTCTGTCTTGCTACAAGCCCAGGCACATGCCTTCTGAAGAGTGTGTTCAACCCCTTCTCTGTCCCCTATTGATGAATTTGTGGCAGCTGTGGATCGAGTTCGTTGCACTAGCTTCTCTTTCACCGGATGTTGCTACTATCAGGTTAGACACCAGTCGCACATAAAACACGTGGTTATTATTCTTTTTTTGGGGTCTGCTGCCACTGTGACTAACGCCAAGCACGCGTTTAGACGAGGGTTGGACTGATACGTCCCCCACGAGAGGGATGGTAAAAAAAAAAGCTTGGTCTATCACGGTATCTTATTTCTGGCAGATAAAGCTTTGTTCATGACCTTAATGGCTCTGGTTTTTTTAATCTTCTTTGAACCCCTTGCAAACATGTCGGTAAGGTTAAGGTTGAAGGTTCTAAGTTTAGAATTTCGTTTTCTATGGATGGAGTTTACTCTGTAATATGATGTGGTTACTTGATTTTATTTGCGATGAAATCAGGTTGACTAATATAATCCCTGAATAATTGTGTAAGGTTTCAGAAATTAGACATTATTGAAGTTGGCTAATTAGAGTAGAGAGACAACCTTTCTGCATTTAGTTACACTGCGGTGAAGAGCTGTGGTTTGCAAATGTCTTTGTTTGTTAGATGTTTTGGATTGGCTTATGTAGAATTTTTCTTTGGGGAGGGGAAGCGGAATTTTACTCTTTAATTGTAGACAAAAATAACATTTTTAAGAATAAAATATTGAAATGATTGTAAGGGGGTGGGTCATGTGTGACCTACGGACGCTTCTGCAAGCAACATTGCTACTTGGTTAGAAATAAAAGTCACGAATAAAGTAAGAATTCCATGAAACAAATTCTTCTTGAGCAACAAAGATAGCTAATATTTCCCTCAATGAAAACTTATTTATTGATATAGTAGAATAACATATATTGTTATTACCAAAAAACTAGGACCGTTTCCATGAAAAATTTTAACACACTTGAGCTATCGTTAATGTGCGCATCAGTTCGTTAGAATTTCAAATCAGAAGTATTTTTGGAGATTGTTTTTATAATCAAATGTATACTCTTTCTTTCCCCCTCACTTCAGAGTTCTATCAATTCTCATAATTCTTTAATAGAACATGTATAATTACATAACGATTTTGGACATTATAAAGCTTGTTTTTAAACTTCTAAGCACACAATTTTTTCGTGAAGTTTTTCAATGAGCCATTTTAATCTTTCGATTAGACGTTATTCAGTTGTCACGAGAGGTGGCGCTGCTAGCGTTTCCCCAAGATGTATATATAACAAGAATGATTTGTTGGAAGAAGAGAAAACGATGAGTGGACAAATTAAAGTCCATGTCGTAGACTAGGCCCAAATTCTTCTGCGAAACTGAGATTAAAATAAAGCTCTGTGCTTTCCCGATTTGAATAAGTTATTCCTATTTTGTGTAATCGAGATACGAAGGTGTATCGTAAAATTTTAATTATTATTAAGAAACAACCGAGTTATTTGGATAAAATTTATTTTAAAATTAATTATCTCGTTATTTACATAGCGTTGAAAATTACATCTATTCAAATTGATTTGTCTAGTTTCAGGAGATTGAAATAAGTTTTATTATTACTAAAAATGCTCGAGAGATAGGAGCTTTATTTTTATTTATTATTCTTAAGACATCTCTACATACTCACAATCAAGAGTTATACATTTCTCTCAGCATTTCTTGACTTTTCGAAGGCTTTCATTGTAGAACTCAGCAGATTAATTTCTCCAAACTGCGTGTTACTGCAACCTACGGCTTCCTGAAACCAAACAAGTTAAACAAAAATAACTAAGTGTAATTTACTACGTTACGAACATAAAGATAAATTAATATGCAGAATAAATTTTATCCGGATTATCTGAATTATTTCTTATTAATTATTAAAACTTTACGGTACACCTACGTAATTTCTCAATAAAACTTTCATTAAAATTACTCAAATTTATCCTAATTCAATAATTTTTATGACTGAAATTCAAATAAGAATCTACTTTACATCTTTTTTACAGATGTTAAACGTCTTTCACGATTCTTTGAAAGCATCTACTGTGTTTCAAATACAAGAATTAATTTCTTTATTTCAGTCTCGGAATTATTAAACCGAAAAAAAAAATCACCTCTATAAAAAACCCTTTTCATCCATAACGCTTTTAATTCGCTAGTTAAACAAATAACAGCTGGACGGAAACTTAAAAGTGTGGTTTTAAGTGAAATTTTATTTCCTTTAAATATCAAACCGGTGGCTCATAATTATGAGTTCTCAGACAGATACAATTACAGAAAGGTCTCTTGCTTGGAATACATAAACAGGAAAAGTGGCGAAAAAGAAACAAAAACTCTTAACCACCCTGACATCTGCAAAAACACGGAAGCGTTGACTGTAAACCACAGATCCCCTTGGGTGTAGAGATTTATGGCATCATTTCACACTGAAGAAAAAGTTTTGCATAAACAGAAGAGTGGTTCATGCCTTTTCTTTCGTCTGCAATAACAAAGATAGAAATTAGAAGCTAACTTTTGTCTGATATGTGATTTTGGGGTCAATTACTCCTTTATTCCTATTCTTAGATTTTAACATTATTTATCAAGAAACAGCTAAATGAAAAATTAAAACTAATTAAGTAATCATTAAGAAGTGATGATATAAACTGAATGTTCATTTAAGAATAATCAGTAGAAAAACGTTTTTTTGCCATGGATAACATGACGAATATAGTCCAAAAGTGCGTAATAGAAGGCCTTCTCGAAAAATTGTAGGCAATCAGTTTGAAATACATAAATGTATTTCAAGTATAAAGTAACATATGTATTTCATGTGACACGTCACATACATTTGTAATATATACATTTCATGTACTTATTTCAAGTGTATTTGGAGATATATATTTCAAGCATTATATCAAGGCATGTGTGTTTCGTGAATTTAATTTATCTTAGTTTAAATTTTAAATTAATTTAACAGAAGTAAATAAGTTATGATATTGATTTAATGTAATCAACTAAACGAAAAAGTAACAAAATATATATACACCTGAAATTTTTGTTCACTTCAATATCATTACAATTTTGTAACTAATAAATTTTGAACAACCATAAAATATGAACTAACGTTGTTTTCATCGTTTTTAGAAAGATTATTTATAACTGAAACATATACATGTTAAACAACTGAGACATTTATAATTTCGATCATGTGTGCTAATCTAGCGTAACTTAATGGGGGAGAAGAGGGGAAAGGTTCAAGGGAAAAAAATCACTACTACTCTCAGAAATATAGTCAGAAAACTATTAAATTTATACAAAATTTAACGTTCAATAACATAAAATGAGAAATAGTCAGGTGACTTTATGAAACAATAACTCATAGAAAACAAATCAGAATTATTTAAAGCGCTTAATGGAAGAGGTTACGAACAAGTCCAATAGTTTCTTCAGTGTCTTTCATCTAATTAGTCATTAATGACTGTATTTAATTCAAAAATTAATCGATGTTTGAGCTCTTATCTTCTTTACTAATTTCCGCATCCGATAGCTTTTACTGAATAATCATTTCACAAATATCCAAAGGGCGAAGCATCAAGCGAAGGAAATTAATTGCTTTTACAACTGTGCAAACACGGAAGTGATCTATGTTGGTAAATCGAACTCATTATATATACAAAGGTGAAAAATGTTAAACTAAATACATACATTGCTATGTGAATTGCAAATATGTATATTGCGATTTAAAGCAAGTTTCGAGCAATATAACACGCCATTTTAACTTGATTATTTTTGTAGTAATGCAAACTTTTATTACTATTAATTTACTTGTCAGATTTTTATTTATTCTTAAACTTAATATAACGAATTTATTCTCTCTCTCTCTCTCTCGTATCTTTTGATAGAAAATTGAATCTATATCAAACTTTTATTTCTAATGGATTTTTTACATTCAAATTCTTAAATCTACAAAATAGAATACTTTTAATCATTTTATTCTTTGAATGAAGAAGGAACTTTTTCCCAACAGTTTGAAAAACTCGTTAATTTCTTTTTGCGTGTTAACTTTTTTAGATTTCTTTTGCTTTCACGGTATTAAGGTTTCACCATTGTGCTTCCGATAAAATTTACATTTAAATAAGACGTGTGTTCCATTCTATCTTATTCTTTTCACCGAAGTTAATGAATCAGATCTAAGTAATAATTGGAGATTTGAATAGTCATACAAATTAGATGGGACTGATTCGTTCGATAGCTCAGTTACAATAGACACTCACTTGGCATTTTCACTGTACAATACGTAGTGCACTTTATGCACTTCACTGTGTGTAACGGTCTCTCAAGCGTTTTCCCCGTCTGCTAACGTTTCGGGCTACTTCAGGACGTTATTTGATTTGAGAAGCTTGTCTTGTGAAGGAACCGGGATTAAGTAAATCGGCATATATATATTTACACACCCAACTTTTTATTTTAACATGATTTTGATATAACAAGGTTCACCAATATACTTTTTTACACAAATTCTTTTCCAGCGCAAAACCCCCCCTCATTTTTTCCCGCCCAAATATTCATATGCCGTTTTTATAGCCTAATACAACCTCGTCGATTCAGCCACTCGATCAGTATATTATAGCAACATTTAAAATATGCGACATAAAGTAAACTTTTAAATATATTTTAGACTCAGAGGAAGGAAGAAAAATGACTGTTGTGGAAGCACTGAGAAAGTTTACGACTATGGATTGTATAACACGCGTTTTTTTGCCATCAAATATTTGCATCAATCGAACCTTAAGCGCTTGTTGGGAAAAAAAAAATTTCCAGCATGCGTCAAAAGTGGATGTTTCGTAGTACAAAAATAAGCTGTGTGTTCTGAAATTATAACCCTTTCAAATGCAATTGGTGGCGAAGTTTTGAACAACATGTAAACGGCTGATATCGAAGAATTGATTCTAAAAAGCCCTTTGGATAAGTACGATTTGATTTAATTTATGACAGTTTATGATAATGAAGAAGTCGGTAATGATAAAGTCGAAGATGAACTTTAGCTTTTAACAGCTGATTTAATTCGTGATGGTTTGAAATTTTGAACATTTTTTTACTCATGATCCTGGCATAGAGCGTACATTAAAATTTCAAGAACTATATAAGTAACTAAAGACCCCCCCCCCAAAAAAAAAAAAAAAAAAAAAAAAAACCCCCGTAAAAAGAAAATTTTGTAACAATAGAAAAAAAAAACAGAATTCGTTAACAAAGAACGAAATTCTTCAACTGAGTCAAAGCCGACAGTTGTATTAGACATATCTGACACAGCATTTTTTATCCCGTTCATAATAAACGTGCAAGTTTGTTATCAAGTAGCGATGAATAGCTGTTAGTAGTTTTATTCCTAATTTGAATTTGAATTCTTATATATTGTATGTATCTATAGAGTGAATTTTCACTGTACACTAATTTTTTAAATTTTTTTTTTTGTAATAAATATGTAATATGGATTTCATTATTACTTTTCTGCACGATTTTTTGGGAAAATATGCAAGAGTTTGTTCATCAAAACCAACTTTTCAAAGTTGTGGATCATATCCCCAAATTTATCATATGTCGCATGTATTTTTTTACTCAAATTATTTTTATTGCACGGTTTCCTAATTAACGTATCTACCTTGAAAAAAAAGAGTTGGGTGTTTATATGTTTTTATATATATATGCTAGATCAGCTAGAGAGACTAGAGGCTCAGCAGGTGCTATTTGATACTCCGTGGCGGGGAAGAACAATTGGTTGTCTTTGAGTGCGGTTGCAGTTTTTTAAAATTTCTGTTTTAAAAGAACTACTGCTTAATTCTCCTCCAGTATTATCGTGAGGATACGAACATTCTGTACAGTACTTAAAAGAAGGTTGTTCTCCCACCCATTACTGTAATTGATATACATTTTATCCTTGTTGTACTGAGTTTCACATTGAATAGTTTCCATTTAATGTCATCGGCTGTCTCTACTTGAGATGTCGGGTCTATTTGACGTGTCGTAGCCAGTTTCCCCCTAGTTACGATTTAGGTGCAGTTATTTTAGTTAGACATATAGAGGCAAGTTTAATATCGGGAATGCATACAACCAGCAGTTCTAGGTTGTGCTGCTAGTTCTAGGTCACCGCTTCGTCGCCGCGATGTTTTTCAACTCTTTTGGTGGGGAGGACTGTTGACCTTGCTCTTGATTTCCGGCGGTGTTTTTTAACTTCTGTCGTTGTTGTTGAAGAGAGCCGCCACAAAGGAATTAGTTGATTACCGATAGGAAGAAGGTCAGTGCGATAGGTGCAAGAAGGTGTTAAATGACCGTCGGATAAGTAGCATTTAACTTGAACCCAGACTACAAGTGTTATTTTCCCGTGTCAGTACCAGGCTTACTGTAATTGAAATAAGTAGAAATTCCGAATATATTCTTTGGTTGAGGACCCGAGTTAGTAACCGTTTCACATTCATAATAATAGTTGTTTTGTGAGCATCTATAGAATAGAATAAAATTAGTTTGATTTTATATTAACTTTTTTTATGAGTTTCGATGCTTGGAAACTTAATAACAAAGCGAAGGGGGAGGGAAAGGTCACAGGTGAACATAGATATCATACAAGCCCTTTTCATACAAGATGATCTTCATAATGAGCGACATACCTTCCCGATGGCAGCACAAAATACACTTTTACAGAAGACAACAACTTTATTTACGGGTTTTTTTTAATACGAGTTTAATTTACCTCTCCCCACAATATAATCTAGAAAAAGAATTATATTAATTAAAGATTTTTCCTTAAATATATATTGCTATCTCTTCAAAATTACGAGGCTTGTAACAGCCCCCTTCATTGTTTAACTTTACAGACATTATAAAATTCAAATATATTGTTAATAAGAGACGTCAGAAAAATACCAACACCGTTTAATAGCTATCTTTATAGAATATGTGTGGTTGCTCTTTTTCAAATCTCTCTTTACTCACTTTAATAGTAGTTTATAACTAAACAGTGAAGTCTTAGCTTACCAAACTCCCTCACACTGAGGGAGGCATTTCTTGAATACATCAAATTCGACTCTTGTTACTCTACCCTTGAGTAACGTCTAACCAGTTTTATAACAAACAATTAATTACAATAATTATTTCTAATTAATTTACAACCATCCATCAGCTTATCGTTATCATTTGTTCTTCTTCAATTCCTTTAAATTCTCTTTTGCTTATATATCACTATAATTGAGTCATTTCATTACACTTTTAATTTACCTAATAACGCTTCATTTAGTTGGCAAGGAGTTGGATTTTTATGCAATTCAAGTTACAAAAAACTCCGAGGTTAACGAAGAGAAACCTCGAATAACGAAATGTCACAGGCTCAAAACACACTCTTATGGATTTTACACTAAAACGTTAGTCAAAGATAGTGGTGCCGTCTACAATTACAATGATAATATGCCAATAGCGACCGAGTTTAAAAGAATGATTCGATTCTTTGAATAAGTTTTCAAACTGTATAATTGACTCATTATTAAAGTGCAGCTTTTTAGGTGTACTTATAATTACCCCCCTTTTTTTTTACAGTTCATGGGGTGTGACAAAGCTTTTTCACGTTTGGAAAATCTGAAAATCCACTTCAGGTCTCACACAGGCGAAAGACCTTATCACTGTCAGTACATTGGCTGCCCGAAAGCTTTCAGTAACTCATCGGACAGGGCTAAGCATCAAAGGACCCATCAGGATTCAGTAAGTTCACTTTCAATATCGATTCATTTCTATGTTTATATTTTTTTAACGGATCGAATAATGATATTTCTGAACATTATATAATTTTCTTTTGTTATATTGAACTCCCAATTTAGAAGTCGATGTTAAATTAGAAATTAACTAGATTTGAAACACAGACTGTCCCTGTTAACATGATGTAGTAGAGGTCTTAATTATAAATCGCTTTTTAAGGGAGCCAGGAGTTGCGATATTGATATAAGCTGAGCGATAATGTAAGCTCCGACATCGACATGAATTCTATGCGTAACGAACATTTGCTTTAAATTACTCAGTTAATTAACGAAAACAAATTAGTTTGTTTGAGAAAATAAATGCTGGTCTAGACAATTGAACACCAACATTTCTTTTGTCAGCAGTAGCAATAACAACAACAAAAAACATGCCAAAATTGACGTTTTCTACTGTTCAAGCTCTTTTTCTAAAGCCATTCCTTTATTATTCTTAACGTTATCAACAAACTGAAAAGTTTATCCTCATTTTTTACTCATTCACACTATGTAAACTCACTCACTCACAGATCACTGTGTAAAGATTCAGTTCTGTGGCAATTTCTACTTATCTTTCTCTTTTTCGAATTCGTTCGATAAAGGTGAGTTTTCCCTCGATCGTATAAGCCTTTAATTGACATTTACACTCCTTCAACATTATTTTAAATTATTACGGAAATTGCTTATGTAACTCTCAAAATTTGACAAGTGCAAAAATGGTTGAACATTTAACTCGGCTACTTAATGAGCGAGTTAGGCATTCTAATCGTATTGACCACGAGATGTTGAAGATAATCTCTTACAAAATAATAATAATAATAATAAAAAAAAACCCAGAATTCCATTTCAGCTTCCGAGAACTGACAATTCATATATGTAGAATAGAAAGAAAAAAAAAAAAAAAATATTAAAAACCAAACCTCTAAAAAAGAAGCCGGTCCATAATCAGAACAAAAAAAAAAAAAATGATCTGAATTTCATAAAAACTAAAATAAGAATTATGTCGTCACAATAGCTGGGAGTGATATTACAAGCGATTGCAAACCGTGTGTAAAGCAGACTCGCGTATTACTGAGCTGCGTGTTAACGGGATCCGACTGTATATATTTTGTTTAGAGAGAAAAGACATCATGGTCGAACAATTTTATAAACTAATTTGAGAGTGCCTGTGTATTTTTTTTTTCATATTTAATTTATAGTAAAAGACTTTAGACCTTTGAAAACAATTCTAAATATTAATCCATATTTTTCTAAAATCAAAATATGAGCACACTTAGAATGCTTCATTCCTAGAACAAAAGAAATGAATACCGAATACAAAAATGGTGGCAGAAGAGGGCCAAGAATATGCGAATTCCACGTTATATAAATCAAAATACCTTATATTCTAAAAATAGTTAATATACAAAAAACTTATGCCAAGTAAGATCGCCAACTTTGGCGACTTTCCCTAAATGATGCACCTTAGCTCAAAATAATGTTAGTAATGTTAAATAATGTTAAAAAATGTAAACTAAATGTAGACCGAGTTTCTAAATTCAATGTATATTTTTGTAAAAATTTCTAAAAATGGGAAGGTTAAACAACTGTGTGAATGTCTGCTCACAAACTTATACGTTATGTATATTTTGGATTTTTAACGAGCTCTTACGGTGTGACATAAAATTTTCAGTATCCAAAAACAATTTAACTAAATGTTAAACATTTTTTTTATTTAAGTGAAACAAGTTTTCCTCTCGAATTAAAAGTGATTTATCTCACAATTAAGAATGAAAGCTTAAGAATTAAAAAAAAAAACTATTTAAGTTAGAAAATTCTTAATTAAGTAAGAAACTCGTCAAAATTCATTTAAGTATAAATTTTTCTAAAACATTAAGAAAAAATGTCATTTAGTTTTTACAATAATAATTTTTTAAAAATCAATATTTATCAAACAAAAATTTAGCTTGATTTTTAATTTAATTATCTCGCAACCCAAAAGAAAAGTTCATGATTCATCTCACAACTACAAATAAAAAAGTAAACCACTTTATCACGGAAAACTTTGTTTTTGATCGGAAATATGCTAAGATTAATTTAAAAAATAAATTTATTACAAATAATTAATTGTGTGTGTCGTTTAATTCTTAACTCGTTCGGAAAATTCTATTTTTTAATTAATACCTAACTCAAATAATTCTATTTCATTTGTGAGTGGTTTCATAGATTTTTTTTGGGGATATTCTTAATTAATTTTTTTTTGAATCATAGAAACCGTATTATTGTCAAGAGCCCGGATGTAATAAGCGGTACACAGATCCCAGTTCCTTGAGAAAACATGTTAAGAATCATGTATTGCGGATGGAGCAACTCAATAAGAGGGTAAGAGCTAATAATATGAAAATACATTTCAAAAGCAGGCTATTCATTTGATTTGCATTAAAAAAATGAAATTAAATAAAAATGTACAAACATTCTCTGGTTGTAATTTTTTATTTTTTACAGCAACAATAATTTTTCTTTAATAATTAAATTTAATTTTGCTTTTAAGTTGTTAAAGTGGACATAATCTTAGTTTTTGTTTGAAAAAAGGGATTTATCCTATAGTTCAGACATGTTAAAATTTATCAAGATCAAAGGCACACCGAACGCTTATATTTGTTTTATTTATGATTTGGGAAAATATGGAATTTGGGTTAGATTTTAAATTATACAGTATGAGAATTCCTGTTGAATTAGCAAACTATCAAATATTTTTTACGAAATAAAACAGTTTTTTTTTTTTTTAAAAAAAATATATGTTTCAAATTAAAGAAATTCTTTAACATTTCGCCTTTAGTTCTAAATGGAATTTTTATTGCAGGGTCGAACCTCAAAAGCGGCCAGTTCTTTTGATTCATATTTTTCCAGTTCTGTAGAATGCTCCGATTTTAACCAGCGCTGTTCTGAAAGTTCCTTAACAGGTAATCTAATCCACATAACTTTGATTAAATATATTTAAGAAAACCTCTAGGATTATTCCAAATGTAAATACGAAGACAGCCATTTGGACCACCTCACTAGGGCATTGTTCAGCATTTGCGATAAGTGGCGATGCAAGCATTTCACTGTTATATATATATATTAGTTTCAGGAGCAAAAATTAGTTTACATATATACATTAAGGTTTATATATGTATTAAGGGGCAAAGGGGTAGCCGATGCCTGCCTAAAATATCCATTGAAGTTTGTCAAAGCTTTTTCAAAGGATATCTTAGGCTGCCTCAGCAATCTTTTTTTTTTTTTTTTTTTTGCTTAGCTGCGGTTAAAAGCAATCAAAATGTATGCATTTTTGTTGACATTCCAGTTTAGTTTCAGGAGCAAAGATTAGTTTACATTTATATATAATAAGGTTTATATACACTGGTTATCATAAATTAAGGAAAATTCACAAAAATCGCGATAACTCAAGAAATTACACATGGAATTTTATGAAACTTACCCACAATATACAACACATAGTAAGGTATTAAACAACATAAAAAGAAATTATCAGACATTAATAGTAGTATAGAAATTAGCACATGTATAAAATAAACAAATTGGAAGTATCGGTTTGCAATAGAAAAAGTACCTTTAATATGGAATATGATTGCCTCTAGAAGCAATACAGCACAAACAGCGATGTGTGATGCTTTCAATTATGCGGTCTATCAGTTCAATAGGAAGTGAGAGCCATTGCTCTCGTAAAGCAGATGCAAGCGCGGCAAGGGTCTGAGGGGGCGGATTGATGGCAGATACACGCCTCCCTAGAGCATCCCAAACGTGCTCGATAGGATTCAAGTCCGGGGATCGAGCTGGCCACTCCATGCGCGTAATTGTTTCCTGTTGAAGATAATCATCAACAATGCGAGCTCTGTGTGGTCTTGCATTATCGTCCTGTAACAGGAAGCAATCACCAATCGCCCCGGCATATGGGCGCACATAAGCATCAAGGATGTTGTCTCGATAAACCTGAGCATTCACGGTTCCCCTTGGAAAGACATGGAGGTCTGTGCGCCCTCCTAAGGATATGCCTCCCCAAACACAGACACTGCCTCTTCCGTATGCATCTCTTTCACGGATGTTTGATGGATGATAACGGGTCCCAGGTTCTCTCCATATCAAATAACGTCTACTGTCACTTTCTAGACTAAACCTGGACTCATCCGTAAAGAGAACAGGCCTCCATTGATCTGACGTCCAGTGGACATGTTGTCGGGCCCACTGCAAACGGTCTCTCCTATGGCGTGATGTGAGCGGCACGCAAATGGCTGGTCGTCTCGCATACAGACCACCTTCGTGGAGCCTTCTGCGCACAGTTGACGTTGACACCAACCTTCCGGTGGCTGCAGCAAGAGAGGATCTAAGATGTGTCGGAGTAGCGGTTCTATTCCTGCGTGCACTTAATGTCAAATATCGGTCATCGGCACTGGTCGTAACAGTTGGCCGTCCTTGACTGAACCTCCTAGATGCCGAATCTGTGGTTTGAAATTGCCTCCAAAGTCTATGAACCACAGATGGACTCACATTTAGCCATCTGGCCACTTCTGATTGACTCTGCCCTGCCTCTAGTCTCCCGATGGCTCTCCATCGTAGTTCTTCAGGCAAATGATGCCTAGAGGTCATTATTACGAATTGGCTATCTCAGATTTTCAATGTCGCAATCACAGTAAAATTTGTGTGCTTTCTCTCAAACTTGGACTTTTATGCTCCAGGCAGATGACGTAAGCCGAGTGCAGCGTCACTAATTTGCATATTGCAATTTTACTCAGCTACTCTTAGTGGACAACATATGCAAATTTTGCACGGTTTGGCTTACTTTTGAAAGAGTTATCGCTATTTTTGTGATTTTTCCTTAATTTATGATAACCAGTGTATGTATCAAGGGGCAAAAGGGTAGCCGATGCCTGCCTAAAATACCCATCGAAGTTGTCAAAACTTCTTCAATGGATATCTTAGGCTGGCATCAGCAATTTTTTTTTTTTTTTTTTTGCTTGGCAGCTGTCAAAAGCAATCAAAATGTATGCATTTTTGGGTTAGTGGTATTTTCCTTTTAAACAGTCTTTTTTGGTGCGTAATAAGATAAATTTTACTGAGGAAATATTTACAATAAGCTTTAAGCTTTAGTAATAAAAATAAAAATAAAAATTTTAATTATTACGAAAATAAACATAGCTGAAATAACTTTATTTTTCTCTTCGATTTTAATTTGACGTGAATTTAGTCAAATATGATTTATAATTAATCGTCTTAAGACGAATACGAGGATTTGAATTTTCTGTAGTTAAGCTGCTTCTGTTCTTTACTTAAAACAATTTTTTTTCATGAATTACAATCTTTTGTTATTTAAATAAGAAGTTAATTTTCAAAATTTAGAATTTGATTTGATGGGAATAAATTTTTTTATATAGAACTTTGTTAGACACGTGTTTACGTCACTTTTGGATTTTTAAGATAGCAGCTTAAGACTAAAAATATATGACATTTGAAAGTCATGGCAATTTAATGAGGTAGGATATAAATAGAAATTTATTTCAAAGTCCTTACCATTTCATAAAGCTCCGGAAATAGATAATCTAGAAATGTTTTTCAAATGATATTTGTGGGCGAAAAATTTTAAAGTACTTTTTCCCTTTCGGATATCACTTTACATTTATGTTTAAAAATACGTAGAAATGTGGAAGGGGGGGGGGGTAAAAATATTGATATTAAACAAAAAATATCATTTTCAAGTATTTTAAGAAATTATAAAATCGTTATTGAAACTAGTCACGTTACGTAAACTTCAATTTATGTTTGCTCAATTTAAAATAATGAGCTGAAATACTGTGACCTTAATTGGATATTACAGAAAGATAGCAAGAATTTTTTCTTGTAATTCTTCAGAATCCCATTCGTATATCCGAAAAAAAATAATTTTGTTCCTTATTATCAAGAATATGGATTAAAATACGAGCAGTTTTAAAATCAGTAATACGGGGTTGCTTACAAAAGAATAGCTTAACTTTGAAGAGTTACTGTTATACAATCAAATAAATTATAAGCTTTTTAAACAAATTAAAAAACTCGGTGACAAACTTTGAATTCATGAAATAAATCAATGCAATCAAAATCGTGTTTTTCTTGTAGGATCACAATACATCTTGGGATTAAAAAGGAAAAAAAATGGAACCACTTTGATTTTTCAAAATCAGTTAGTGTCGTGGGGCTTCCAGAAACATTGGGCATTGTGAACTCGTACAGTTTATGATCTCTCGGACGGGCATTGCCTACATTACTTGCATGAAACTCATAATAGTATGCTTTGGGTGGTTGATATTTTTCTACTGCTTGGCGGGAGAGGAGGAGATTGATTGACCTTGAGTAATAGGGGCAATTGAACCCTGGATCCGTCAGTCTGGAGAAAAATTATCCGGTCACTTTTTGTGTGCTCTTAACAATAAGATCAAAAAGGATTCTCCTGGTCTACTTTTAAGGCGTTTTAACTTTGGTCTTCGTTGTTGAAATGACCCTTTCAGTATCATCATCGTGATGATCGCCGAAGGAACGTTCTGGACGATATTTTTAGAGATGGTTGTTTTTCCAGCCATTACTACAATTGATATACTCCCTCCCTTGTTGTATAGAGTCTCGTTTTGGAAAATGTTTCATTTTGGCATCATTGGTTCTCTCTTAACTACAATGCCTGGTCTTTTTGACGCGTGTACCGTAGTAAGTATATCACTGGTGCGGGTATTTTAGTTAAGCCCATAGAGGCAAGAGTATTTTGCGTGAGGACCACATGCAATCAAAGTTCCAGACTGAGCTACCATTAGTGTTCAAGTCCTACTTCCGTGGCTGGTGTTTGCCACAAATTTTGGGGGATGAGTTTTTTACCCACTTCGATGGCAGGACACTTTTCCACCATAATTGGGCGATAGTTTTCAGGTTAATAACCGGTGGATGGTTATTTTATATTCCTGACTTTAATAATTCTTAGTAATTTACCGGTATTCCGGACCTGTTTCAAAATTTTATCGAAACATAAGTTATAGAAAAATCAGTAAATTTTCAATCCTTGTTATTCACTTATTTAATTCATGAGCCGGTTGAACGAAAAGCTTATTAATAAGGTGTCTATTATTCATTGATAATATTGATGCAAATATAGATTTTTCAGATTATTATTAGGGATTTTATTGTGAAGCTTAATTTCACCATTTTTTTGTAGATACCGAGCATTCTGGAAGCTTCTCTTCTGATAGCGAGGAAGCCTATATATTTTCATGGAGCAGCCAAACATTCGTCAATGACGGAGAATGGTAAACATACCCTTTTTATATATAACACAAGTCACTTCTTATAATAATTTTTTTCATTCCAATATCAATTTAACGAGGGAACTTATTTTAATAGGAGGACATTTATATTTTACATTTTAAATTTTTTCAATATTATGTGGTATAAAAAGTAATATTGTATTAAATAATTAAATTAGAAATCCCCAATTAAATTAACTTTATTCAGCACGTTCATGAGATTTTAAAGGATATTTATGCGTATGAAGGATACAATGAAAATATTTTGTTACGAGTGATATGCATTATGGATATAAATAAACTCATCTTTTATTATTTATTAATAGCTTTTAAAGTAAGTATTTAAACATATAAAATTTCTCTTAGCAATTAAATTATCTCTTTTAAGTTTGATTATTCATTACTTCTTTTTGTATTTAAATTACAAATAAAAATTCATCCTATATGAATTAATGTGTTTCATGTAAAAGTTTGAATTGAATAAGCAGTATACGAAATAAAATTAAAACGAGATAGAAAAACAAAAGTTCTCGCTTTTAGATAAATATGAGAAATGATGCCAATTTTAAAAGCAGAATTAACTAATTATGAACAGTAAATAAAACTATTAATCAGATAAATTGAAGCAGATGATAACAAAATGCTTATATATCCTTTATATTAAAAAAGTTGTACTAAGTATTTTAAGAAATAATTCAACTTGAATTGAAAAAAGCGTTAATTATTATTAATATACTAGTATATTATCAATAAACTTATTCTTACTTTTTATTTAAAATTGTTCTAATTAAATCAGGAAATTCATTGGAAATAAGAATAATTTTTACCCATTCCAGTTTTAAATACACAAGTTTTTTAACTTCTTTCCTTGTATTTCATTTTGTTTCAAGACATTTAATAAGGATCAGGATTTGTATTTATTAATATTATCGCAAAAATAATAATCAAATTTATTTGCCTCATTAAGTAGAAAATAAAAAACAAATACATTAAGCTTTAAATACGCGAAAAAAAAATCGACATTAAGAGTTTGAAAAATATCCCACTTAGTTAGAAATTCACAAAATAAAAGCCTTCCAAATGATAGTTTAATCTGCTTCTAATACTTGTTTGCAAACATACAAACTCAAAGAAAAAAATTTACATTTGAACAGAATTCCAAAATTGACGATTTCTTTTCTCTTTTTCAGTTTCTTTCACACTGAACTAAAAAGAACTTTTTTAATTCCTTATAAATATACATCACCCAACACTAATGTCTGTTTTCTTTTTCAGGAACGAGTTTTTTATTCAAAAAGAAGAAAAGGATTCTTCGAACTCTCTTTTGTCTGATTCGTCTGATGTGTCGGATCCTTTTTGATTGAACCAATGAAATGCATTGATGCAAAGTCCTTTGAGCTGACGGAAAAGGGCGTAATGAAATGAAGGATTAGTTCCGAGTGGATGAAGAAATTAATTGGAATAACCTCCCATTTAAGGATTGGGAGGAGAAAACAAAGAAAAATGTTTAAAGTTATTTCTTTTTAAGAAACTATAAATTAATAGAGAAGTGTAGTTTTCTTTCTGTCAGTTAAAAATGAAGGAAAGAAATTCTGTGTACACACACACAAATGAGGGATATTTGATATGTTGATGTTTTTATGTTATGTTTAGCTATTTATTATGTGTAACGATTTACGTGTTATCTTTTACTGACGATGCCTTTCGTCTATTTCTGTTAATTTGTATGTAATTTTATTTTTGTAACATCACAAAACATAACTCTCTATTTTAAGCTAAAACCAAGATTCTTTTAAAAAAAATTAGATGCTCCATTTATGGTCCTGATTATAATTTCACTTTTTTCTTTATTTTAATCTAGAACTAAATAACAAATAAATTATCTACATTGCGAAATACGCACTTTAAAAAGAACCAGGTCGAAGTAAAATTATATGTTCCGTTCATGGTTCTAATTGTAAATTTACATTTTCACTTTATTTAACATCGAACTAGATAACGTATAAAACGTATGAATTGTAAAATAAGCACTTATAAACGACGATGTCGAAACAAAATTAAATGTTGCATTCATGATTTCAATTGTAATTTCATTTTATTCCTTCGTTTAATTTCGAACCAGATAAATTTACAAAATATTTACATTGCAAAATACAACGAAGTAGAAGTAAAATTAAATGTTCCATTTGTGATTCTAATTTTAATTTTACGTTTCTCTTTCATTTTGTCTCGGACCAAATAATTTATATTACATTTACATTGCAAAATAAAAATTTCAAACAATGAGACTGAAACAAAATTAGATGTTCAATTCGTGATTATAATCGTAATTTCACGTTATTAACATAGCATTCAAACTGTAATTGGATAGATCTTCTGCGAATAAAAGCTTGGTAAAGCATTTAAATTCAATCTGCTGCTTTTCCTGATATGTATATGGCTCTTTATAAATCTAAACAGTTGAAAAGAATCTTGGTTTAAATTTTAAGCTGGGTGAGTGGTTTAATATTTATTCTGGTATTAACATTTCATCGATAGAAATAAGACTATCTCATCATAATTCAATCTTGCAAAATCCCATATTAAAATTCAGACATTTTTTTACATGAATCTTTGTTGTTAGCTTTTGCAGAATTTACATTTCTGTGATTCTTAGAATTGAACTTTTATGTGCCTATAAATATTAATGCTTTTGGCTACAAGTGTACGTATATTTATTAACCTTCATAGAATCAATATGTTTATTTTATTGTTATTTTTTCTTTTCAGGATAATATTTTTTATGTACTTTTATTTATTCTGTGCCTTTTAATGTTTTGGACAATACAAGTCATTTATACAATTTATGAGTGACAAACGCAGGTTGTTATTATTGTGATAAAAGCATCAATATTTTCATACATTTTATATTTTGGGTACTATATATATTTTCACATTATTTATTGTTCTTGGTTCTCGAGTCTTTTGATAAAATATATCAAATTACTCCAGTCATAAAAAATCAAAAAGAAATAATTGCTCCAAAAGAACAAAATTAAAGGAAATTTAAATATTAAATATTTAATTATTTAAATATTAGTTTTTTGTCGATTTCAATTATTATTAATAACAAAAAGTATCTTATTTAAAAATGATTAAACAATCTGTTAAATGCGTTTTACAGAAAAAAATTTAATAAATTATAACAAAATTTTGCAATTTAATAGCTTATTTGTGTTATTAATACACAAATAAGCTATTAAAGATTATGTAGAAACTTAAATATTTTTGATTGTTAATTACTTTGAGCAAGAATGCTAGCCTTTTCTATTTTATCTATAATATTCTTGATTTAATTTTTGTATTTTAAAATGAATTTCACTTATAGCATTTTGGATGCTTGGATGTGTTATTAGAAGTTATAAGTAACTTATTTAAATTCTGGAATCTGAAGGTAATTGATACATTTTCGATAAAGAAAACGAGCTTATTTTATTCCAAGTTTAAGTAATACTCACTTTCTTTAAATTAAAATAAATGGATATCAAATTTCAACATTGAAATATCTGCATAATTATGTGTAAGTTCAAGTAAAGAAAATTGCATTCATTTGTATAAATAATTATGTTGAAGTAATTAGTAACCAATAAATGCATTTGCATTTGTAAGTTAATTTGTTTGATGTACTTATCTTTAAGTATATCTTGCATAACATTTACTGCATTTATAACAAAAAATATTAGCAGGTTACTTATAAATATATAACTTTCTATACACTGAATGTGAATATAATATGAGAATTGAGATTTTACAAAATTTTAAGAAATTAAAGATTTTATAACTCATGCTTCGATTATTTTTTTATACAAATATTGGGCAGTGTTTAAAATTTCTCAGTGTTCATTAGAATAAAATTGAGCTTACAGCATAGGAAATAGTCTCATTTCATAATGTGACAAATATCATCTCTATGGACTGTGTGGATTTTGAAGAAAATGTACCTGAATCCTTAAGAAAGCATTTTGAGAAAAGCACAGATATTTTTCTGCATGGCGCGGAACTTTTGCTTGAAATTCTAGAATTGTTAAAAAATAAAATATGTAAAAAAAGTTACAAAAAGGATGTTTTACTTAAATAGAAAAAGGCTCTATACTTATTGGTATACAAATTCATTTTTAATCTAAGAAAATAATGTTTTATTATTTTATCACACAATCTAACAATATGCAAATCGCGAACTGTAAATTTAATGCTGATATTTCTACTTTAAACTTATTGAAAAATAATTTGAGTTTATTTATTAGAAAATGTAAAATTTGATAATAGTTTGAATTCGTTAAAATATTTTTATTTTCTATGTGAGGAAAGACATTCTACATTTAATTAATCTTTTTGCTGAGATTCATTTTTCAGCAATATAAAATAAAGGACTCTCATTCTGAAATGAAAGCATTTTAAACAAATAAATGTATCTTCATCCTTTTGTAATTATGTTACATGTGAATTGTTCATTGAATATTTTTAAACTACAGAAATGATCTCATTTTGTAAATACTATTTTTTAGAGTTTTATATGAATGATGTATGATATTATTTTTATTTGATTCATTGTATTTTTTTATCTTGTGTTATTCGGACCAGTTTTTGTCGATAATTACGCACCTATTTAATATGGTTAATACTCAATATGAACAATGTTCTTATACCCAACACTTTTTGATAAGTAATTCTTTGGGGACCAATTTACTTTTGTTTCATATTTTTGTTAAGTGCAATAAAGTTGTTTTTTCCTAAATTAGAGCGTCTTGTGTTTTATTTAATTAATAACTCTCTAAATCACTTGTAAGAAAATGCAGTAACTATATATCTGTTTTTTTTTGTAATGCTTAATACAAATATACATGAATTATTTTTTACAAATTTATCACACAATTATGGACTTACAAAGACAGTTAGCAATCTAACTGTGAAGATAAAATTCTTTTTTACGTGATTTTCACTAACAGAAATCTTTTTTAAACACTTTAAATTGGAAACATATTTTTCACACATTGTAATACAATTGATAGCATCAACTTTTTACTCCTATTGTAAATTTACAAATTTTATAACATTTGGTGTGGTTTAAAATTAGAGAATGTTTTGCTCCGTTAAAATATAAAAAAATTGTTTTAGATTTAATTACTTTATATTTGATTTATTTTCCCGATTCCATTTTTTACGGCATTATTGTTTATAGAGATACACATCAGTATGTTTTTTTATTAGCATTTTATTTATAACCTGGCTTCGTAAATAAATCTACTAGCTTCTAAATGTTCTTTTTTTTTTTTTTTTTTTTTTCTCAAGGATGAATTTTAAAAATAAATCTAAGATGAATACATTGTCAAAAGAAAAGACAGACCATGTGGTCATATGTGTGACGTAAAATACGCCAAAGCTATGCTTTGTGGAGCCACCAACTTCCTGGGGAGAGGGAAAACAAGACGAAAAATGCATAAACTCCTCACTGAGTGAGTATTAAGAAAATTATATAAATCCCTTTTTAATATTTCCTCCAGTTCTTTTTTAAGCAGTTGAAACACCACCAATTCTTTTATTGGGTGGTTTCATCAAAGGCATGGATTTGTATAGGACAGCTATAACGTTTGAGCTGTTAGCACAGAATAGTTTTAAAATTAAAGCGCAATCTGGCAAACTGAGGCATCTTGTACAATGTTACTGGCAGAAATGATAGCTTCTTGATTTTGTTGATGATTACAATGACGTTTACATTGGCAGTGCCATCTGTCGGAGATTGTTGCAACTAATTTTTTATTATTATTATTCTATTCTTCTCCCTTCTCGAATAATAAGTGTACCGATTTTGATTTCATTCCAATTATTCCTTCAAGCGACAGACAGCTTCAAGTAGAGACACTTATACTTAACCACCCGGTATATATATTTCGACACACACATAAATTCAGTTTATCACCTTTTTAATTTTGGATCTCTTATGAATCTAATTCAAATTCACACGTAAAAACTACTGCTACTTTTTTCACCTCTCAGGACGCGGGAAGCGACTAATCCTCCCAAGACTCATTAGAGAAATTAAGAACATTCTGCTGTAAATAAAGGGAATTTATATTTTATTGAATTAAATGTTATAATTTTAAAAACTGTCATGCGGTTACAACACAATGCTGGTGCTAAATTAATAGATATAAAAAGACACCGAAAAGTTTAATATGTCTGAAACCATCCGTTTCTGGATCAAATGTATTCGGGTTGCTCCAGACAGACTGGCTTCTGCTATTTCGCAAGATCCGTGCTTTACATTCGCTTTCCGTGTCTAGTAATGCACACTCGCGCTGTTAAGTAGGTTACTTGTTAGGCATGCATTGCGTATCATTCACTCATGCAAGATGGCTCGCGCGTTTTTAAAATGAGCTGAACTTCGCAATCGTTTCTGAACAAGAATATAGAAGAAAAATTGTGACTATTGTTGAGTCAATGTACTGCGATATTCCCATAGTAATGAAATATGATACGAAAGGACTTATGATGGAATATTCTTTGGTACTTTTATGTACAATAAAAGTTTAAATTTTTGTTCTTCAGATAACGCAGAGCTCTGCGGTCACAGGGGGGGGGGGACATGTGGACCGCAGGTTTGATATGCCCGGTTTAGCATATTTATTTGATTATATGTATTAATTTTTTCCCTTTACATTGCGACATAAGAAAGCGTATCAGAAAGTACTAATTTTAGTTCACAGATAGTATTGTCAAGACAAGTTTGTGTTACCATTGTGTACCGACATCTATCAAAAAGCATTAAAACGAGTTGGACACTTATTCATTGGTTAAATTCGAACGGTTCCGCATCAAGTTGTCGTCATCATTTTGCATCAAGGTGTCACTATCGATGAGACCTTGATTCCTCAATGTACTCCGGAAACCAAGCAACAATCAAATAATGAGTTGTGTTCAGTGAATCCACTCCAAATAAGGCCAAGATGGTCTCATTAACCGTTTTTAGAAAGCGAACTGCATCATATTGATTGAATTTCAAGAAAATGTAAAACGGGAAAAAGGATTGTAGTAGGTAGTGATATAGTAGGAAAATATAATAAGGAAGTGTACTATATATTGTCCAGAAAGAACACTACTTGCACGACGTGTTACTTTGTTCTTTTTTTGAAATAGATGTATTTGAAACTAGATTGATACTCGTTTTGGACTCTTCTTACTAGGATCGATCTGCACGAAGATTTTTTTTTTAAGTATGAGATGCTATATTCAAATTTCTATAATAACAATTGTTTGTCTCATCCACATATTTAGAAGCATTATTCTTTTATTGAAACCTCCTAACAGCTAGGGATATATAAAAGAAAAAGGGGAGAGGAATTCAACAAATATTTTGCGCAAATCAATAAAACCTTTGTTACATCTCTTATCACCCCAATAACTTTAAGTACACTTCTATTGTTGTCAAAGTTAGACGTCTTTATCATCTGTAAATAGGATATACACTTGGTTCAATATAAGGATAATTTTCTGTGAGTATGTTTTGTTTTATTTAATTTTTTCCTTTTTTTTTCCGGTTAACACGGATGTTCGATAACCTAGACCGGTTCTTTTCCCAATTAATCCGACTTGACGAGGTTTTATTGTATCCTCGTAATTATTTTCGTTTCATGAAATTTTCACAAATATACTAACTTATGTTTGCAATGAGAAAGTTTCTGTATTATTCTTTTTTTTTGTTTTCTTCTGATCTTTCGAATTTCCGTAGTGACATTCTTTTTCAAATCAAGACCCGAACGTATTTACTCAGAAGGGCTGACACCTAGCAATGCAATATATACACATACATTTCATCAGACAATGGACGAAATGCAGAAAGGAAACCTCAAAAGTAAAATGTGAAAGGAAATAAAAAATTTCTTGGAAGAATCGCGTGAAGTAAAATATGTGGGACAGGAATGGAGAGGAGAAGGAGGAGGAGGAAAGGAGTATATAATCTTTCAGAATTTATTGATCGAGACTATATGATGAATGTAGAATGCGTATTGTGAAGTAAATTTTTTCTTAAACGTTCAAAGGAAACTTTTTTAAAAAAGTGAAAAGAAGTTCACTTCCCTTTTGCAATACTTTACTATTGCCAAGTCTCTTTGTTCTTTTAAAATAATATTTTTTTAAAAAAAATTTGGAAATAATTTTGACGAGTTGTGAAATATATATTTTTTCTGGAGGAAAGGTATTCTATGTGTTAGGTAAAATGTTTTATGGGCAGAGTGGGCTCTCCAGCTTCAACTCATATCCCAAAACTAATTTTGAAGTTCATTGTTAATTTTTAAGGTGAAAAGAATGTTTTTTTTGTGGAGTATGGTATTTCGAATATTTATTTGTTTTTAAATAAAAATTCAGAATTAAAACTTTTTAGTTTTAAATTTTTAGTATACAGCAATTCTTAAGGGGGTTTACAACCTCCGTATCCCCTCCCAGTCGCCACGTTACTGGTTGGGTGAAGTTCTATCAATTAATTGAAGAGCTTTTGTGTCTTTTTTGATAATTTATTACAAAAATTACAATTATTAGTAAAAGGTGTTCGGCTGAAGTAACAATATCAAGATGTTAATTAAGAATTTTTCGAGATTCACAAAATGAGGATATCTAGAATGATACAAAGAACTAAAAAAATCAATGCAGAGTCTGCTTGTTAATGCTGAACCGATGAAAGAAGTCAACGAGAGAGAAAGAGAGAGAGAGAGAGAGAGAGAGAGAGTGAGAGAGAATTAGAGAATTCACGAAATCATTGCATTATAGTTTTGGAGCTCTCACTATAATTTCTTCAGAATTCACGAAATCACTGCATTATAGTTTTGGAGCTCTCACTATAATTTCTTCAAAATTCACGAACTCTGTTTTTTCATGTAGTGATGCAAGATCTACACGGAGAAAAAAAGAAATACTCGAAAATGAATAAAATGAATAACCAGACGTACTCATTTTGAAATGAATATGTTTGCATCAGATATGAACGTATGTCTTTAACGAATGCAAAACATCGCATATATTTTAAAAAAAAAGTAAATCAACACTTTCAAAAATTATTACAGACATTAAGGACAACTAAAGTTTCTTAGAAATACTGGCTACGTATTTTAAAAATTAGGGTTCAAAACAAATATGGTTCGCTTAAATATTTCAAACTATATTTCTAATATTTCAAACTATATTTCTAATATTTTGAACTATATTTCTAATATTTTGAACTATATTTCTTCCACGTGTAGCGTAGTTACACGCGGAAGAACTCATGAATATTAAAATGATTACGTACTACGGTTAAATGTTTCTTTAAAACTCTTATCATTTTTAAATGAAAATTCTATTACTTTTTAAGTGGCAATGTTTTTATATTTTTTTTCTTTAAATGTAAAATTAATTCCTGGGTAATAGGATGAGGCAACTCATTTTTACAGATTTCCTTGTCTTGAAATAGGCAAGTTTACAAAATAAATATTTTTGTAGGCAATTAATCTTACTAAGTAATTTCTTGTGAATTTTAAAATCTTTTTTTTTAGATCAGAATTTTCTGAACAAAAATTACAAAACGAGCAAATTAAATTTGTAAAATGATGTACGATAATGAATTTCTAGACTTTTTATTATTCTATGTTCCAAAATTTCTCTACAATATGAGACATTATGTATAAAAATTAAATATACTTAAAAACTAATGCATAATGGTTATTTTGTCTTAATTATAAACTGATCCACATAATACGTAATGCAGAAAAGCTATGCTTTCATATGACCATACTGCTTTGCTTTAATTGAAAACAATTGTGATATTTTTTTAAAAAAAATCTTGTTCAATTGATATTTTTTATAATCATAAGGAGACAAGCTCTGTCTAAGTAAATTTTAATTCACTAACATATTGTTCTTCTATTTTATAATACACATTTAATTACAGGATAAGGTTTTGTTGGAAAGAAGGTGTATTGTACATGGATGGAAAATTGAATGAAATCTGCTGACATACAGGATGAAGCGCCATAATTAAAGAAAAAACAAGTAGTTAATAATAATAAATTAAGTAATTATTTTTCCAGTTATAGATTGTGTATTTTTTTTCGAGTAGACAGAGATTTTGGTCTTGTTTTATTACAGATATATTAGCAGGAAAAATATATTTATTAAGATAAATCTTATTTTTTTTAACAGATGGAAGCATTGATGAAGAAAGTTTCGTCTTATTACATAATGTGATGTTGAAATCTCTTATTTCTAAAGCTGACCCTAGATTGAAATTCAAAAAATATCTCAATTCTTTTGTTCAAACTACTAATTTTTCATCTGACCCTATCTCCGATTCTACTGCCCCTCTTTGTAATACTGACGTCACTTTTTCTAATCCTATTGTTGTTCCTACTCGGCATCTGTTGACCTCTTAACAATTCTTGCCTTTCTCTCTGTAATATTTTCGATTCTGCTTTTTAAAGTGTTAATATTAACAGCCCTAATAGCCAATGTAACATTGAACATGATTTTTTTTTAAATGATTCTGAATCAGTCTTTTCTTCAAATCCTATTCCACTATTATTCCACTGTCCTCTCTTTTATCAACAACTGGCCAGAAAAAAATTAATATCAGGGAGATAATCAAACTAAAGCACCCAATTATTTTTGTTAAGTTAGAAGAATGTGATCCATCCAACATCAGTATTCAGCAAAAATATCATATTAATCGACTATTGGTGAAAACATATAAAGAAAATTATGGCTGTAGGTCTACCACTAAAAATAAATTGACTTAGCAAAAGACATTGCGAATACAGTTCCAGTTTTGAAAGAATCAGACAGTGAAGGCTTTGTAAGTAATTTTTTTTATGAAGTTATATTTCCTTAATTGTTTTTATGTTTTGAAGGTGAGAAATGAAAGATTCTGAGTGGCAGCTACAAGTTGAACAAAATTCATTGATATCTGAGTCTTTGACTGACTGGCCAAGTTTACTGTGTTTTATTACATTCAAAATGTTTTTCTTTTTAACTTTTGTAGTTATAATTTTACAATTCAAAATTGTTTGTATTTAGTCTTGTCAATTTTCTCATTGAATATGCACTATTTTTAGTTATGAATATCATTCACTGCTTCGCTATATTCAAATATATTTTGTTTGTCTAGTGTTCAGCCAACTAACATGTATTTTGTGTAGCTGTTATGCATATAACCTGATATCTATGAATAAAAGTTCATTTTTCAGTTTCATAATTAAGACATAGTAAATTCTGTGCTAGTTTTGTACTAAAATTAATGAAGTTAGTACTATCTAATGTATTCAGTAGATATAGGAGTATTCTGAATTACTTATAATCTTCAACAATAGTTCATAAGATCTGTTTAAGCAATGGGCTTGAAATAACTCAATTTTGCTTCAAACAAATGAATTTAGGTAATGTAAATAAGCATTTTTAGCGCTAGAGACTCTGCTTTGTATAGTATCCAAGATGGATTTTATTACTTTTTTAATACAACTTTTACAACCATAGATACTATAACCGTTGAGCTAACTGATGTTGAATTAGAATATCCGCTGGGGGTCACATACTGATATACATAAGTTAAGATTTGTCTATTTCACAATTAAAGATCTACCCGTGTCCCTGCAGTCCTCTTTACGTTCTATTTTCTTATTTAAACCACTTATACAAGATTTGAAACAACTTTTAGACCAAGTTATTCAGTTTCAAGGAAATGCATATAAAATTGGACTTTGGCCAATATTACATGATAATTTAAGATTAAATAAGTTTTTTGTATTTGTAGTATTTTTCTGCTAATTTTTGCTGTAGGTTTTGTCTTGAGGATAAAAATATAATGCAGAAAATGATCAAGGAGGACAACAGCTTATTGCACCATAAAGTTGAACATGATGCATATGTTAGGAATATCATTGATGAAAATGAATCAACTACAATATGTGGTATTAAAAGCGACTGCTCTTTTAATGAATTAGGCTATTGGCACGTAACTAATAATTTGATGTTATGCATGACTTGTTAGAATATTGGTGTGTAACTGAAACTTATTTAATTTTGTATCAATACATTTTTAAAAATAAGTTTTTAATATTGTCCATTTTAAATGATCGAGAATTAAATTTTAACTAAGGTAAATGCGATTGCCGTTGCAAATCTGTTCCAATAAAACAAGAGAAACTGTCAACTCTTGATATTTCTCATGGTCAAAATTCAACTCAAATGTGGGTATTGATGATCTTGCCGCTTTTAATAGGAGAAAAATACCATGCGATAATGATTTTTGGGACATATATCTTTTAATGCTAACGATCGTTGATACCCTGAAGGCTCCAATCATTTTTTTGCCAGAAACTTATGCATAGGCGGAAAACACTGCTGACCAAAATAAACTTTTTCTGATGCAGTTCCCCGACAGGCATCTCGATGTACTCTTTGCGCTACACTATTCCAGGATTATTCGGCAACTTGGGCCTCCACGGCTGTATATATATATATATATATATATATATATATATATATATATATATATATATGCTGTAGTTGAAAACAATTTTTACTCAATCACGAATGCGAGTCATATTCAAGTTCATGGACTGCCTTGCCGAAGAAAAAAAAAGAAACTTTTTGAGCGCGGTGGATGAGGAAGCAATTCGAAGCCCAATTCATGGATTTTTGCCATCGTTTTCACTGACGTAACACGGTACATTGTCTTGGTGAAGCAGTACTTTCTTTTTCTTCAAATGCGGCCTTTTTTCGGCGATTTCGTCCTTCAAACGGTCCAATAACGCTATGTAATAGTCTCTGTTGATGGTCCTTCCTTTTTCAAGGTAGTCAATGAAAATTATTCCATGCGCATCCCAAAATACAGAAGCCATAACCTTGCCAGCCGACTGTTGCGTTTTCCCACGCTTTGGAGAGGGTTCATCGTGTGCAGTCCACTCGGATGACTGTCGATTGGACTTCGGAGTTAAAGGATGGAGCCATGTTTCATCCATTGTCACATATCGACGCAAAAAATTGAGTTTATTAAGCTTGATCATCTTCAAACACTGCTCCGAATCATCAATTCGTCGTTGTTTTTGGTCAAAAGTGAGCTCGCGCGGCACCCACTTTGCACAGAGCTTTCTCATACCCAAATATTCGTGAATGATAGGATGTACACGTTCAGTTGATATCTTTAGAGTGTCTGCTATTTCATTCAATTTCAATTGACGGTCATTCAAAATCATTTTGTGGATTTTCTTAATGTTTTTGCCGGTAACAACCTCTTTTGGGTGTCCACCGTCTTCTGTGTTCATTTCACCACGTCTAAACTTAGCATACCAATCCTTGATGGTTGATTTTCCTGGGGCAGTGTCCGGAAACTCGGCATCAAGCCAAGTTTTTGCTTCAACTGCATTTTTTCCCTTCAAAAAGCAATATTTTATCAACACGCGAAATTCCTTTTTATCCATTTTTTTCACACTAACAAAAGATGCTTCACTCAAAATGCTATAATTCACAAACTAATGAACCGACAGCTGTCAAATTTATACACGCATCTTTTGAGGGTTAGGGCTAACTAAAAAACATACGGATTTAATTCTAGTAGAGCTATCTATGTGTCAGGCTGGGGACTTTTCAATTGGCCTGTTACGTTGGGATTGGAGCAATTTTGAGTATGTGAAGTATTGTATACCCGTTTTTCCTAGTGTATCTTAGGCCTGGCCAACTCGTGGCCCACCAGTTGTCAGCCTGCGGGCCCACGGAGCTGTGTGTCACCTGAATAAAGATTTAAACTTTATTGTACATAAAAGTACCAAAGAACATTCCCCCATAAGTCCTTCTTATCATATTCTAGTACTATGGGAATATCTCACTACCTGACTCAACTTTCATCAAAATTTTTGTTTAATATTGTTCAGAAACAAATACAAAGCTCGTTTTAAAAAGCGCACGGGCCGTCTGGTGCGATTGGGTGATACACAATGTGTAACTAACCAGCAAACTTACTGAAGAGAGCGGGTATGCATTACTTGGCGTAGGGAGGGAATGCGACACGCTGAACCTGCGAAACATTCGAAATAAAAGCAGCCAGTCTGTCTGCAGCAAGTTTAACGTATTTGACGCAGAAGTGCATTCTTTCAGATATACTAACTGCTCGGTGTCTTTTGATCTCTAATAATTTAGCGCCAGTATTAAGTTGGAACTTCAGGACAGTTTTTTAAATTGCATCAATACAATCAGGACAGTTTTTTAAATTGCATCAATACAATCAGGACATTTTTTAAATTTCATCAATCAGAACGAGTGTACGACATTTTCCGGAACTCCAACACTATTGAATTCCGATATCATCACCGCTTCAATCTCCTCTATTGACTCGTACCACTGCATCTTCATCCCCGAATGCTCAATTTCAATTTAGGAAATAAAACAAATAGTCCGGGGGGGGGGGGGACAGAATTGGTGTGTGCAGTAAATGGTTGATGAACTTGCTTCCTCGCCAAAATATGCCTCACAAGGACGATGCCTTGTGGTGCAAAGACACCAATTTCCTCTGTAGAACGAACAGGCCTTTGCTCGTTTCTTTCGTGTCAAAAGCAGATCCCAAACACCTTTTGAAGAACACCCAAATCACAGTGGAACCTTGACTACAAACTTCTGTCACGCAAACTCAAAAATTTCATCATTTCGATTCGAACATGGATGACCTGATCCCTCACTGTCTTCAATTAAGTCTCTTCCAGCTTTAAAACTAGAAAGCCATTCATACACTTGGGAAAGATTCATAGAATCGTTCACCATACTCTGATTTAATAATTTAGTACGTTTCTTGGGTTTATTTTTCCAATTTAAAACAAAATTTGGTATTCGTTTGTTGCTTCCCTTCGTCCGTTCGATTACAATGACGCCCACACACTTTTTACGCAAAAAGACCCTGCCAAATCAGAGTAATCAGAAATAAATGGAACCACTTGATACGAGTCGCTGGAAATCACTGCCATTTCATCCCTTAGTTCGTAGAGATAGCTTCATTTCTACCTTTTTACTAGCAAGAGTCTTGGAACATTTTGAAGGCACTGTGTTTATTCTTGGAATTGCTTTTACAAACAACATCAAAACAAAAGCTTGCTTTGCTTGTTTCTTAAGTGCATTTGTTAAATGTGTCCCGAACTGGTTAGAAGTTTTTGAAAATTTAATTAGTTAACATACCTCTCTTTGCTTTCAGTAGTAATGTTCGGAATATACTTAGTGTTTTGTTTCGTAAATAAATTATTAGTAGTTATAGTTGTTTGTGTGCTAGTTAGATCAAATTTGTTCTATGTTTCTTAAAGAAAATGTGTAGTTATAACAGTTTTGAATGGGATGTAGGATTTCTTCTACAAACCATAGAGTCGTTCAGTTAGAACAGTATTATAAATAAAAAAAAAATTAATTTTTTTTTAAATAATAAAGCACCTCAAGTAAATCAAAAACTAATCTAATATTAATTAATCTTTTAAAATCTCATACAATGTTTAAGTTTTGAATAAATTTTTCAAATTTTGTTTGTAATTTTTAAAATTATTTTTAAAATATGTTTCATAAGAGGCAGCAAACTCTTTAAATAAATACGTTTAAGGAAATTAATAGTTGTTTCCTTTTCGTATAGTTCTTTCCGGAACTGGAAATAATAGTAGCAAAGTTACTCAAATTTTAACAGGGAAGCAAATATTGTTAATAAGCAATAATTATATTTACTTGTTTTGTTCGATTAAAACTTATTGTATTTGTTCATTATAAATTTCTTTTAGTTCTTTGAAACAGTTTTTAGGGCATAATTTGTATCCGACCAAAAATGGTTAAATTGTATTTCTGGAATAGAACTTAATGGAATAAAACCTTTTAATTAAATTTATCAAGATAAAAATGGTAACTTAAAATATATGCTTCACTTTGATTAATACAAAAAAATTTCAGTCGAATATTCGAGAGAATATAAGAGATAGTTAAAATATAAATGTATTTTTTGCTTCGCTCTTTTAATAATTACCTATATAAGAATCTTTAAATAGATGAATATATAAAAAGGCATCAAATATGTTTATGTCTTATACATTCGAAATAGTGTTGTTTACGCGTTCAGAAACTCAGCGTCTTCTTTAAAAATAATTATTTACTTAGGAAATAGACTATTATGTCGTCTCAGACTTTTATTAATGATAAAAATAATTACTTCCATGGGAAGAAACAAATTTAAGCGAGTCGTTCAAGATAAATAACACGCTATAATTAGAAAACGTTAAAGAATATTAATAGTCTGCTAGTATCAAAATCAAAGTACGGTTGGTTTAAAAAGGAAACAGAAATTTCTCATGTTTTTGAAAATTTTATAAGCTATGCAGTCTATATTTTAGAAGTATGCTTTTTTTTTTATCAAATACTTTATGGTATATAAGAAACAGTTAAGCAAGCAACATAAATATCAGATTCTTAAAAATTATAACCTTGTCATAATAGTATTAATATTCAGTATGTATTCAGAAAAAATTCTATTGTAAAGAGAATTTAAAGCGTCAGAAGTTTAAACGTAGAAATCGGATTTCGAAATGAATGTTTATGCAAAACAAACGTCATATTCTTATAAAAATACTAATTTCGTAGGAAAAAAAAGGTAGTTATTCATATTTTTTTCACTTTTGAATTATTTGGAGAAGTATAGGAAATATAACTCTCTCAATTTGCACTTTTTACGTTAAAGTGAATCAAATTAGATGTGGAGTGAATGGAGATTGAGGGCAAGATGCAGCATTTTAAGGCAGCCAAATTGATGTTAAGAAATTTTCGATTGAAAAGTTTTTCATTCTTATATACAGTAAAAAATAAAAACGTTTGCAAACTCTGTCCATTATTCCATCAGTATGAGGACTATTTCCTAAGATTTTTATCTCATTCTGATTTCGAAATAAGTATTTGTTATGTTCCAAACAGACAATCATTTATCCCTGACTCTAAAGTGCTTGATTCCTACGCAGAAAATTTGTTGTTGTAATTAAACAAGTCCTGCGACTGTCATAAGACATTAACGTAGTTTTTCTGATTTCTGCGTGCTCAGTGAATTGTGTTTGATAGAAAAATGATTGTGGTTGTGGTGAAGTATTCTAACAGTTAGATGTGAAAGAGTGGGGGGAGGGGGTCTAAACATTACCCAGTCATATTTTCGTACGAACAAATTGTAAGTAATAAAATTTTTAGAATATATAATTATTTAACTTTATAATTTTTATATATTTTCTTTAAAACGAATTTTCCTTGGAAGGTTCGTTATACATATCCATTTTTCTCGTCATTTTCAGGTTACTATATTATTATTGTACACAATTCAATTTTTAAGTTTTAATGATGTTATATTTCCATAATATTTTAGAATAATTTATATTTTCGAACTACTATTGTTGTCTTAATTATTTTAAACTTTATACTTTTAGTAAAACCTTGAAAACATGCACCTAAAAGTGTTTCAAAGATGAAAATATTTGAGACTGGTTAAATATAAGTTTACTCCTAAAATGCTACGAGGGTGGTTCAAAAAGTACTTGTGTTTGAAGACAGGTAGCCTCATTAAGGTAAATTGTTGTTATGATTGTTGAACGGATCCAAAACAAATTTGACATTAATTCATAAATTAGTTTTATTTTGGTAGTCCTTTTCAGACAAATCAAAAATTGATTGCTGCCGCGTCGAGTTCTCACCTTCGGCGAATTATGGATTCATCGTTTTGCACCGGAAATCAAGAAAAAATCCAAACGCTGCGTTGCTCACGGTTTATCTTTTCCAAAGGCAAAGATGGTTTTATGGCCAGAAAAATTGTGATGAAGAATTTTTGAGGTGAGAAACGCGACATGATCATGAACACGAGTAACTGAGACTTAAATAGCTGTATAGGGAGTCATTATGCTCACTAAAAATAACCATTTTCGATGTCACACAATTGCTATATATTGGGTTTTATCAGGACTCATTGAACGATCCTCAAATTATGTGAAATACGTTTTAAAATTTTTTCTTTCCCTTCCCCACTGCAAATAGGAGGGGGAGAGAAATCTACAGTTATCGCCAGGGGCCGAAAACCCTGTAAATTTGTACAAACACTTTGTAATACCTCTGATTCTCTTCTATCATTTAATGGTTCCACACACACATCACTAGTTTGAAATGATCAATCACTAATTTAACATTCAGACAATGAAGGAAATCAAGTTTGCTTTATTCTGATTTTCGAATATTCAAAATGCAATATTTATGATTTTGTATAATTTAAAAATTATGCCTATATATTTGACACTAATAATTAAAAGCTTATATATATATATACATATATATATATATATATATAGTACTAAGTATGTACATGAAAATATTGCAAATATTATGCATCTTGTAACGAAAATTGAATTCATTTACAAGATTAATCCATTTGATATTTTTAATATTCTTTCAGTAGTTGGCATGTTTATGAATTCATTCATAAACCTGAATATGTAATTTTGGGACTTAATTTTCTCAATCAGAAGTCTGAATTTATAATACGCAGTTTATTTTATGCTTAGTATTGCCTATTCACATGATATATATCCTTTCAATATTTTTGATTTACACATATTTTTATATTATATATTCTAGAATTTAATTGAAACCGTAGATTATTCGTGGAATAAATAAATAAAACATGACTGAACGAGCACCCATTTTTTTCTCTGTCGTTTACTACACAACGCGGTCGAAAAAAACGTCACTCATCTTAACATTGGATTCTGATTGCAGCTCATTTGACATGATATTGTTGTGGTTGATGATATTCCAAACGAAATATTCCAATAGTTGCTTTGTGATGTTGGCTGTATGGGGAAGTACATTGTTATGCAACAAACGCACTCTCTCTGTTCACATTCCCATTTTTTTGTTCTATTTTACCACCCTAAATTTTTTAGGGTTCCTCAGTATCTCTCTTGATTGATTAACTCCCCGTGGAAAACATTTATTGAGGAGAATGTTTTTACTGTCCAAAAGTCATATGCTATGATTTTTTGGGCCAAAACAACAGTATTGAATATTTTCTGCAAGTACTTCACTCGCGACACCCTTTGTGCATATTAAAACGGTTCAGGACACCATCCCGGCGAATATTTCTTAATGTGTTAAAAATTTAGAACGGCGTGTTTTTCTTCGCGAGAAGAAACCAGATGACCCTCCTTAATTCGCAGCTCGCGAGATTCGGAATCGGGACGCTTATTTCAACACGCTTCTATAAACACGGACTTTCAACAGAATGAGACAAATGAGCATGCTTATTGTCTGAGTTTATTTTGAACTCAGTGTTGCTAATTTTGTTGAAAAAATATCTTTAAGCGTCAGTGGTTCAATATGAAATTTATTTTATAGTCAGTGGTGTAATACTTTTGATTTGATGCACCTAAATTCGAAGGTTTCATCAGTGCTTAACATTAGTGAATTTCTCAAGAAACATACATCTGCCAAAAAGAATACACAATTAATACTTCTGACACGTTTTCTAGATTTATGTTAATTTTGATGACATTTTACGGAACACTTATTTTATCACTGCGAAATATTCTTCTCGTAGGGAATGCATTTTGGGAAAAGCTGTTCCGAACTGTTCACACACCATGAAATAGTTAAGAGGATTTTCTGGATTCTTTCCAAATTTCATGGCGTATGATTTTGCTGGTATAATGGGTTAATAATGCATAGATGGTCCACAAAACAAATGTTTTATCAACAAATACAAAACCTAATATAGTTTTACAATAATGCTGTAATAAGTTCACTAATAAGGTTCAATTATTTGACATAAACAAAGTGCTATCTAATTTTTAATTGATCAAATCTTGAACGCCAAGCAATTCGTAAAGATGATTAAATAAAATAATATATATATATCTTTAAAATTAGAAAATAACAAAGTTTCTAGTAATATTTATGACAATAGAGACCTGTTCTCCTTCGGGATTCATAAAATTGCCTCATTGACAGTTATTTTAGAATAAATTTTTTAGAAATTAGTTACATAATGAAATTTTAAGTAATATTAGAATGGCATTTAAACACGGGAGATTTACTATATTATAGATAATTTTAATGATATTTGTTTGGAAGCTGATTTTAATTTGAATTTTATTTGGAGAAATTTAAAATATAACAATTATTCCTTTAACTTACTCTTTTCCTGGTTTAATATATTTTTGAAATTTATATTCATGTTTTTGAATTTGGTTTTTACTCATTTTATTTTATTCGTAGTTTTTATTTTATTCCCTCCCTTTTTTTCTAGTTTTAAACCTTTAAAAATAATTTTTTTGCAATGGTATTCTTTTTCTCTGATAAATAGCATTACCACATTTATTTTTCAGGCGGTAAATTATTTATAAGGTTGAGTTAAAATTTTGTTTTCTTAAAGTATTTGTATATGTAAGTTTTTAAATCTTTTTTATTCTGATTGCTTAATTATAGTTCTTACTTTTTTGCTTAATTATAGTAATCATAGTTCTCTTTTTACTTTGTTTAATGTTTGGAGTTTTCTATTTCTATACATATTTTTGGTTTCTTATATGTCATATCCGTATTTTGCAAAAACTCAAACTTAAAAAACAAGAAACAGTTATTGTATTATAGCAAACGATTTCATTGAAACAAATATAATTAGTAACGATCGTACGAAAATTAAAAAAAAAAAATCTGTTATCAAACACTATTTTGACACTACATCAATAGAAGCTCTCAGGAATTTATGCATAACGAGATCAATTTGACAACATAACTATAGCGATATCAAAACTAGTGTTAGAATTGACTACTGTACGATACTGAAACCAAAAATAAGTAAAAAAAAATAAAGGGGGGAAATGTGGAGCCCTAATTTATTGCAAAGTTTTAGCATGTTACAATTTCGAGAACAATTATTGCAAAATTGCAAAGAATCTCTTTAAAACAAGTATAATTAATAATCATCACCTAAAAAAGCAAAGCAAAAAAAAAAAAAAGAAACCATGCTGTCGAACAATATTTTGAGAAGGCTATTCAATAGAATTTTTAACAGCAAGTATGTACTTATTATTTATTTTTGAGACAATTTTAATTTACATACCGGTACACGAATCTTCCAGAAGTAGTTTGAAATTATATTTAAAAAGTCGCAAGAAAAAGAGTTTTCGATTTCAAAATCACACGTGAGACTGTTTACAACACTTGGAATCCTTTTAAAACGTTACTCAAAAGAGAATCTAGTGCAGATGTATCGCAGTTTCCTTTAAGAAACTCTTTTCGTTACTAAGAGAACATGAATGAAACCAAAATAAAAATGAGAAATGTTCTTAAATAAAAGATAAAAAGTTGCTGATAAAATTGCCCTATTTGTGTCAAAGAGCTCCATGATTGATTTCGACACCTGTCAAAGTGTGAAGTGAAAATGAAAAGAGCTTCGATTTGACAAATGCTTTAAAAATACTTTTTGCTTTTAACACCATGCTTGACTGTTTTTTTTTTTTTTAAAAAAAAAATCTCTTTCGAAGTACAGGTGATTGTCAATTTAAAGGAAATTACAATGCAAGTTCAAGGATACGTTATACTTCTTTTCAAACTATTCGTTCTTTGGGGAAGCTGTTTTAAGAAAATCACAAACTTTCGTATTTGAAAGGAAATGATGGTGGTGGGGATTTTTCCAAGAAACCTTCATTTTTCTATTAAAACGGGGACTTTACTTGTAAGTTATGGCTAGCTTCGATGCTAATAAGTAATTTAAGAATGCCTAAATGTAGAACAGCACTTCTTAAGATTGAGTAGCAATCCCAAATGGGGTCGCGAAAATTTAATTTAGGCTACACGAATTAAAAGGAACATTAGTCGTAATATATTCCTTATCTTTAATTTAATATATTACATTTTCTATGTAGAACAATTATAAAATCGTAATACTGTCTAAGATGAGCTGTAAATCATATTTACATATTGAAAAAATACTATGCTAAGCTCAATATTTTAGCGGTGTCGCATTGCAATTTCAGCATATTTCGGAATCAAAATATGACCGCAAACGCATAACACGTAACATTCTGCGCTTGACAGGCGGTTAGAATAATTCTGCGAATAATGTGAAAATGCTTCTCTTGTACAGCCAGTTATTTCTGTTTCGTCATAAATGTGTTCATTGCAGAAACAATATAACCTTGTGTTTTACTGAATTTTCAAATTTAATTAGTACTTGTTTCAATAATTATGATAAAAGCAGTTATCTTATCTATATTTTAAGATAGCACTATTCTTTACCCATGGATAATAATAATTATGAACATTTCATATTAATTTAACAAAAGAATTTTGATTGATTAATTTTTCATCAACGTCACACTTATAAGCAACACGAGGGCTATTGGCAACGGACTTCGTAACTTTGAGCCTCAATCAAATGAAGAGGATGACATACGATATGGCAGCTCCCTCTCCAAACTTCCACACCACGTCAACGAAAGACTTAGGACCTCGACCAGACTTAACGCGCATCAATCCCGATCTCGGGAAGGGAGGGAGGGGGGGGGGCCTTTAGTGGCATCAGGATCAAACCCACGACTGAGCCAGAACAGCACCGTCCGCGAAGCCACGACCATAACCACTAGGCTACCACCACTTTGCCAAATCTGGCTAAGTTTCGTCAAACGTTTGTCACAAATACCACACAATATTAATTCGATTCTTGATAGGAATTCCTGACATCACCTAAAAAGATTAAACTGAATGTCACAAAAAGGAAACCATAGTAAAACTGCGAGTTAACAAGTCCCGTTTATACATTCAATTTAAACTTATATTCTGATGGTCATGGTAGTGGACTCACGACTGCATTTGCTTTCGTTGAGTTGTGGGTTCGAGCTCTCATGCCACTTAAGACTCACCGGCTGATGCACGTTAAAACTGGTCCAGGTCTAAAGTCCTCCTATTGGCGCAGTGTGGAAGTGTGGAGAGGGAAAATACCAGCTAAGGTGTCATCCTTGACCGAGATTTAAAACTACGAGGTTGGTCGTGAAGAGTCCTCAATGCTTCTCAACACGACGTTAATAAGCAATGACAATCATATTTTCTGTACACTAATCGAATAGGATGTCTCACGCATGTATATTTGATAACTAACTATTTTTGGAAAGATTGACATGTTAGAGAGCATATTTGATTAAATTTCTGAAAAGTTTTCGTTTGATTTGGACTCTCACATTTTTCACGCTCTGACAGTTTTTGAATGTCGTTTCTGTCGCATTTTATTCTGTAGACGGGCACCACGTTGCATCTTCTAGTATATTTATCTTTCAAAACATTTTCTATACGAAAAAATACAGAAGAGCTGAATTCATTTCTGATGGAATTGCTAAAAATATTCAGATACTGTCCTTTTTCTAGCTTTTTCCCCCCATTGCTTTTTAATATTCTCCAGAAAAATATTCATACCTATATTATTTCTAAAGGCTATATGGCATATTATTTTTTATAAGATCTTTTTGTAATACATCTTCAGTCAGTTCGAAAACTATTTCTAGTTCAAAAGGAATAGTTTGCGGATTGGAAAAAGGAGGAAAAAAAAATATCAGAAAAATGAAGCATTTTTGGAAACGAGCACTTCTCTTTGAGCTTATGTTTTCACCGAGTTATAAATCAATCGTTTCGAGTTTTTCAATCCTTATGCAAAGGTTTTTCAGCTTTGTTTCGATTTTATGGGGATTCTTTTTCCTTCCCATTTCCGAAGTTTTCTACCATTTCAGTTTGAATATTACTCAGAACAAATCTGTCTAGACGTAATTGATCTTTACAGAAGTATTTTAAAACTCAAATTCTCGTTTCAAATCACATATCACTACGATTACGATTTTGTTAATGGACATGAATTGAAAACTTTCCACTTAGTTCTAAATTGAAATCTAGCTTTATTGATCAGCAGAGAGAATGCTTCATCATCAAACGAACCGACCTCCACGAGTGTTATTGGAATAGTACTTAAAAGTTTAATATTTTAAAAGCCTAAAATGTGGAATACATGTAATCGGATTTTAAGGAACTGAAGCAAACACATACAGCAAAACTAATTAGAGGGTTTCAGCTAAATGTGGGTGCTATTAAATCTCAGGTTGTTAAAAATATGGAGAAATGTTTAATGTTTTTTTAAAGGACGAAAAGAAAAATTATCAAATTTATTTAGTATTTTTTATAATGTTCTTTTCTTCCTTCAAAAATATTATAATTCAAATTTCCTTTTGAAAATTAAATTTCACTAATTAATAATACATGCCTTTTTATTTAATGTCTCCACCATATCGAATTGATTATTTTATTTGCATGTTTTTTTCCTGCTCTGCCACTCATTTTAAGGTGTAAATATAATTTAATGAATAAGATAAAGCTATATAAATATTATAAGTATTTATGTTACTTTAACATATATTACATGTTATTTAATTGTTTAAAATTATTTATTACTCCTTGGCCCTTGTTAATGGATTCTTTGGTACGAGTAATGCATTTTGGGAGCGTGTTTTGGGATGGAAAAATTGCACTTTTCATGCGAAAGAGCTTATAATTATTTCGCTCTCCAAATTAAAAAAATAGTTGCTTAGTGATTTTTGATATTTAAAACATAGAATGAATTATAAACAGTTTGGATAAGTAGGTCTATGTTAGTAGGTGCTACCTGAAGTTGTAATGCTTGTATGGCATTAAAGAAATCTATGACCAAGATGTTAAAGTCATCGCTGTTTGGAAGTTGACAACATAAATGAATGCTCCATTCACTTTAAATCTCTCGGTAGCCAATATGACATCATCTGCAACTTTGGCCAACATATATTTTTTTTACTAATAGTCGCTATAATATCATGCTTTGGTCTAACATTTTTACAGTTTCTTATTAGTTCTTGCAGAATCACATTTTTCTCTTCAGAATTTTTAAAAAAATTGCATTTTCTCCTCTCACTGCTCAATAAAAAGAATGAAAATAAAGAGAAATATAGTTCGAAAATTCTGTTTTATATAGAAATAGAAGGTAACGTTTTCAAAACTACTCTTTTCTTATTGTTATCTCAAATTTAGTCGTTTAACAGATGGCAACACCAATGTCTTAGAAACATTCCCTGTCGTCAAAAGCAGGTAGTCTTTGAAGCATCCTCGAAAATCGTATTTTCTTTTATTCATCCATAAGGGGATCCAGGCTTGAGTAAAAATAAGAAATACTAATAGAGGTTTTGCTTATGGTATTAAAACTTAAGATGTAAATTCGTTAATAACTAAAAAATTAGAATTTTGCGAGTAAGCTCCGTTGATATTTTTTTTAGTAATAATGTTACCTAGAGACCGATAAATGAAAATACAGAGTGACATTTAAACCGAATAATCATAAAATGTTTCGATGATTTTGAGAATTGATTAAGTTATTAAAGGAAAAAAAAACGAAAATTATTTTGTGTATTCTTTTAGGTGTTAAAGTTATCGAGGGTTCTAGTGTAACAAATAAATATTCTAATTCCTTTGATACATTGTACATAATTTTAGATTAACTATATGAATAAACAAGTAGAAAATATCGTCAATTTTAATTTAAAGTATATTGATAATGTTAAAAGAGAAACTGTTTAGTTAAAAGTAAATACCGAAGTATCTCTTGAAGAGACACCTCTATTTAAAAAACAATTCTGTTTGTCCCGGTCCCTTGGAATAGTATATGTATTTACTTATTAAGGGACATCTCTATTTCAAGAACAAAATGTTTGGTGCGGGGGATATCTCTTATAGGAAGGTACTACTGTATATCCGTAATTTAGTTAAGATTAATAAGAGGTCGTATATAGATCTAGAACAAATTCAAAACCCAGTTAGTAAAATTATGTAAAAAGTAAATGTCATTTCACAAAGAGAATTAAGGAGATCATTTTCACACAGCATTTCCCTTATCTTCGTAATGATAAAAATGACCAAATTTAAGTTTGTTTTTGCTTAATGTTAAGGAATAGGATCCGAAATATTGGAATACTTTTTCCAATAAAGAAAGTGTTCGAGCATTAATTTTATATTTCAATTTCGCTATCCTTTAGAGAACAGTTTATTTTACAATAATACTCATTTCGATCTGAATCCATTCCTTTTATCTGGTGTAAAATATGTTCCATGTTTCTCCTCCTATACCATAATACTAATTGGATTTTGAAATTTACGTGCTCGCCTGAAAAATGGCGTACTTCTGGAATGTTTTTAAATTTTAAGAATATTGCATCATAAACGGATGTATGCGTTACAGCACCACAAACTTATGTGAGAATTGAAACAATTTTTTACCTGGAAATGTAGTCCAAGTTTGGATCAAGTTCTCTGATATTAGGCAAATGCAGCCTTAAGGAACATTTAAGCGCTTTAACAAGTTGTACGGTCATCAAATTTTGAGTAAGTTTTTATAGAATTGCTTTCATTATTTTGATGAAAGGGTTTCTTAAAATTTTGTTTAGTTACCTTTTAAAAAATTTATAAACGGAATAACATGTGAATAGTTTTAAAACGAGGAGTATTTGTGTACAATTTAACTCTCAAATTCTTAAAATAACTCTTTTGCAAATTCCCTCTTTAAAATAACAATGCTATATAATAACAATGTTATAAAAGCCCGCTTGAGGAATGCGGCGAGAAGTGACCATCCTAACAAATTTAAAACATAAATAAAAATATATGTCAATAAATTAAGAAATAAAATTAAATGAAAAATAACTAAAACGTTAAATTAAAAAAATACAAAAGTATTTAAAAGTTCTCCATATATTTTGAACTTTTCTTTAAATAAAACAAGCAATACCATTCAACGTAAAGAATCCTAAAATACTTTGTTGTGCCTTTTTGCAATTTTAAACCTATCTATCAATTACTTTTTTTTTGTGTCATTTGAGTTTTTAGCTTTGTAATATTAGAAATAATAATAGTTTGTATAAAATTATTAATTTAGAAAAAATATGAAAAATTCGGACAAATTAGTAGACTATAAGTCTGTCTAAAAGTTTTCTTACTGAATTCACTATATTTTTACCAGATTAAAAACACTTTAATTATTACATAAATTCCTCTTGTTGAAGTTAAACAATACTAAATTATAAAATAATTCTGTCTTTTAGAAAACGTTATGTGTAAGATATTGTTTGGTGAAACATTCAGAAAAAAAATTTATATGATATTTGGTAATAGTGATATTACTTGTGCCCCATTTTGTTTTGTAGAGCGTCTGCTGTTAAGCTGTATCAAATTAAAGCATATAAATTGTTTCTTACTGACTCTCAATAATGTAACGTTTAATTATAAATGACTAATTTATCTACTCTCTTTATGTACATTCACAACATTCTTCCAATTTAACTAAAAGTAAGTGAAATAAGCAAGCTAAGCCTTTCTTTGTTCAAAATATTAGCTTTCTAATTAGGCTTAAGATTCTTTTTGTCGCTAATACAATTTCGTTTAAATACCATTGTGATATTAATTGTAAAATATTACTCAACTGTTTATTTTAGTTAGGAGTTGTAAGAAAAATTCTTTAAAACTATTTCAGAAGACAAAGCTTAAGATTAAAACAATGAAGTGGGTATTATTAAAATCCGAACAGCTAAAAAACAGCAACTATTAATTGAAAGCACATTAATTCATTTATATGCAATTCAATTACAATGATTAAATAGAAGCGCCTATAATAGAAATTTCTAATTATCTCGCAGAATGCGCATATTTTCCACTCTGTACAACAACAATTTATATTGACATCATAAAGATTTTTATTTAAGATATTCTAAACTTTTAATACGCCTTTCCGTATAAAATAGGATTTTTCGATAAAAAAAATATGAAAATTCTCTGGAATTTCGAACGCAGACTTTAGAAAAGGGGATTATCTATTCACTATGCTTTTCCTGTGAGAAACTTAAGGTAAACAGAAATTTGTTTACATAACTTCAAATATAAGTTTGGATTTTTTTAAACTCTGCAATTATGAAATAATACTCTTAATAGAGACATAAATAAAGGTATCAGACATATTACGCTATTTTTTTCCAGCACCATCTAATGTATAAATTTTAAAGTCTGTTTGTTTGTCTTAGCTTTATACAAACTCACACCATGGATGGAATCATTGTAAATTCTTTTAGGACACTTCGTTGATGTTGATAGAGCATTAAGCATAGTTATTCCCTTCCTCCCCTTCAAACTTATTTTTGATGATTTTTTTTGCTACCCCTTTTTTTCGTCATTTGGCATGCTTTCCACTAGATGCAACAATTTTCCTCCAAACTTTTTCCGCTCGAAAGTCTACTTAGAAAGCAATTACTGTACTCTCTTCCAGACTACCGAAAATGCTGGATAACCGTAATATTTTGGAGTTTATTTTCATTTTAATATCTGGCAAGATATCGCCAGCTTTATTGATTTATTGTCTACCGTAATATTTTATCGTTTGCTTTCATTTTGATGTTTGAACTGATTATTATCATCAGCTTTAATAATTTATTGTCTACCGTAATGTTTTATCGTTTGCTTTCATTTTGATGTTTGAACAAAATATTATCATCAGCTTTAATAATTTATTGTCTACCGTAATACTTTATCGTTTGCTTTAATTTTATCATCTGACCTTGTTAAAAATTGGTATCGTTTGGGTGCATTAGAATATTTGTATTTTGAAGGATTATTGAAGTATTCCAAGCTGTGAAAGATACTAGACTGTTGCTACTCTAAGTATTCACTTGTAGAGGGATTATGTGTTGTATTTAGGTAAATTTATTTGTGTATTTGGATTTAATGTATGAAAAAGATTTATAATATTTTAAATTTGTGTAATTAAGGCATGTTACAGTCCACTAAAGTTTCATTTCATTCTGAGGGTCGCGACATTGTGAATGTCAATTGCAAGTATAATAAGCTATTATAAAGAGTATATTGAACAATTACATTTACGATCAACAACTCAAAACTTTTATGGTACGGATATTCATAAGGAAGTGCTTGTACGGAGAGAGGCTTTGACTTCGTTCATCCAATCGTTATTAAATCTATGAAATCCGTTTCAAGCAATTGATTAAATACCATTAATGCAAAGTAAAGAAGAGGAGGAAAACACATAAATTATTCCAAATCTAAGTACAGAAATGTTGCTTGTTGAAATTACGCGCAAATTTAAACCAGCAATGTTGATGTTAGGGAAATATTCCAATGACAATCATACATTAAAAGCTTACTTATTTAGCCATATTTGCAACAATTCTTCTTCAAATTTTTTACCGATGCAGACAACATATTTTAACAACTCATTTACAAACACACATGCACATACAACACTCGATTTCACTGCTTTTTTTAAAAAACAATTTTTTTTAATATTGTGGCCGCAATTTTCGAGTGGTCATGATAGTCGGGGGTACGAGATCTGATGCCATTAAAGGCCGTCGTGTAACGGGGCTGATGCACGTTAAATCTGTCGAAGGTCCTGTAGGCATGGTGCAGAAGTTTGGTGGTGATAGCTCAGGTGTAGCCCTTTATTACTTGTCCGAGGTTCAAAATTTCAGGTCCGTCTCCAATAGTTTTCACGCTGCTTCAAGTGCGACGTTAATAAACAATAATTCAAACTATCTTTTCCTAATTCCTATTTTTTGTATTCTTAATTACTATAGGTACTAAACCTATATTTAAAAATGGAGAAAGCATATCCAGTCTGTTAGATTGGGTCAGAATCAATGTCATATGACTATATGTGCCGCTACAATATTGTGGTCGCATTAGCCTAGTGGTCATGGCTGCGGACTAGCGGCTGCCGGTTATAGACGAGTCGCGTGTTCGAGCCTTAATGCCACTAAAGACCCACAGGTGTAGTCGGGGCTGATGTATGTTCAATCTTTCAGCCCCCAAAGTCCTCACGTCGGCATAAGGTGGAAGTTAAGAGAGGGGTTGCCAGCTCAGGTATCGTCCTCGTCACTTGACTGAGGTTCAAAATTACGAGGTCCGTCGCCAATAGCTTTCGGATTTCCCGTTTTGTTGGCCGTCTCTCATAACTTCAAAGTTTCTGTTTACTCCGACAGTTTATCATCTATATTAATATTGTAGAGTACCAGAAATAAATTTGCTTTTATTAATATCATTAAAGAAAAATTAGCAACTTTTTCTGATTTTTTTTCAACTTACACTGGGTTTGGGACACGTAGAAGATTATTATAACGAATCTCGGATTTCTTTACAAAGCTCTCTGTTACTTATGGTGAGAGAACGAATGTTCCTGCCCTTCGGTCTTATATAGTTATGACTTTAAAAAATAAGCTTCTTTCTGACTGGGAGGTCTGGTGGTCAACTTGTAATACTGGTATTCGGGTTCAGTCCTATATTCCTAGACAAAATCTGAGTTTTTATACGAATTCTGTTTTTATTACACGCTTCTTAACTGGTCATGGTCCCTTCATTTCTTATTTAATTCGTTTTAATTTAAAAAAATATAAATTTATGTCTCTGTGGCCCTGTTGGAGATACGGATCACTACGTTTTCTCTTGCCCTTTTACTAGAGATTTTCATTTAAAATGTCCTGTTGTTGAAGCGAAACTTACTTGGCTGAGGTCCTTGTGTGAAAATCCTTACTTGCATTCTAAGCTTAAATCCTGTATTCTTTCGGCTCGTAAAATTACCAGACAATTTTTTTAATTGTTTTAAATTTTTATTATATTTTTCAATATTTTAATCTTCCCTTATTATGTAGCTATAATTGTATAACCTTGTACATATGTTCATACCTTTGTTTAACACTTCATTTTTGCTTACGAGTTTGTGGACGTTTTTGTATTGTGCCATATAACCTGTTGTGCAATTTATTTCTGCAAGTAAATTCCAACTGTTATTTTTTTTTCTTGTGTTTCTGTCATGTAGATTTTTTGTTGTGCAAATACCTTGTATACATTATTTAACCTTGATTTTAAAGTTATGTAAAATCTTGTGTTATTTTGTCAATAAATACTGAGTGTGGAGGTGATTGTTTCCCGGGGGGCCACTTTGCAACTCTAATCCCTTTGGGTGAGCACGGCCACCTTGGGTATTCTGCCAAAAGCCCCCGTGCTGCTTTTAGTGTGACGTTAATAAAACCAAACCCAGCCGCTACAGTGTTATTCAATCGAATTTTTTTGAACTCTATCTTCGATAAAAATAAGGTTTAAACATTCCTTCACAGAAAAAAAAATTAAATAAAAAAGAAAATAGAGTAGAATTTTCTGAAAGATTTTAAGAACGTTACAGGAGCATTTTAAATTTTTACGAAAGCAGCTATATTTGGATAGATTTTATTTACCTGGAGGTATTTTTTTTAGTAATAACACTCCTCTTCTTTATATTTTCAACCCAATATTGACTCTGGTTATTGATTTATATTTACTTCACATCAAAAGAAGAAGCTTTTTGATTGATTACTAGGAGCTTCCACTCTCTTTTTCTTGATCTTTTATAAAGAACGTAAGAGAATAAAATAGATTTAACGGGACCTGTCGCTATTAAATCCTCTTTTAAAAATGACGTTTTCACTACTCCAATGATGGATAGGTTGCTTTAAGAAAGACGAGAAAAAAATATAAATATATATATTCATTTTATAGTTTTTACAGTTCAGTGTTAAATTTTAGATGTTTTACTTTTATATTTAAAATTTAACAATGCTGAATGGTTTACATAGTTAATATATAAAATTCTAATATTTTGTTAAATATTTTCCAAAAGAATTTATTGTCAATATTTATATGATTGTGCTTCTCCCCTCCCTTTTCTTTCGTTATAGGATTTAAATAAATGCATGTTTAAAATGTTTTTCTCAGATTTTAAGCTAATCAAAGTCATTTTTTTTCAATGTCATAGTAATTTTTATAATTTTGAATCCTTAAGGTACTATTAAATTTAATAAGTTTTTTTTTATATTTCCTTTATATTTTTGACAAGTTCAGTTCATTTTACCTTCAAATAACTTGACTCAGAAAGTTTGCTCAAATTTCTGTTTCTTTTTTTTATGTAAGCATACGTTGAGAATGCAGACCCACAGAGATAAGTCTTCCACTATAGCCTTGCTAATAGCATTGATTTCTGTTGACATCTGAGACCAGAACTTTTCCTGGCTTCCTTCACGATATTTCTGTTTTAAACTGCTGTCTTCGCTGATCTTATACCGTTTGAAGATAACTTAAAATGTTATTAAGAAATAGGCAAATTCTGATTTTTAGTTAAAAATATTGAATATGGTTATGTACAGCAATTTTACAGAATCGTTTAAAGACAGGTGGTACCAAGACAACCTTCTTGAAAGGGAATTGCTCAGGGACTGTCGCTCTTTGAGGGCCATCGACCTCCAACGGCTTCTCGTCGGCGAATCCCCCTAATCCCTTCACAAGCTGTGGAAATAGTTTCGATCCCCAACTGTTGACATCTTGGAGATTACATGTCGCTCGGGCAATCCAAATGCACGAGTGTCAAATTTGGCAAATGGACCAACAAACATTAAAGAAGGCCGAGGAATATGGATATATCACAGACGTTATAATCTCAAGTAGATTTTGGAAAAATACTATTCGTTATGCCAGTAGGTTTACGTTTCTGGTCGCAGGAAAACAGTTCATCATGCAGCTGTATATGTTGTAGAGTCAATGTCAGGAATATAATAAACTGTGACTCTTTCCATATCTTGAAAGTGGGCAATAACAAATTAGAAGAAATTGGTTTGAATGTTGATCTAATTTGTTTTGACAAATTCTTGCCATTGTTGGGATAGTTGGCGATGTCTTTGCTCTCAAAACACGCTTTAAAAATGTAATTACTTTACGCAAGGTTTTTATTTTCTCTAATAGTGCTCTTCCATTCCCTCGAAGAGATGTGGTGGTTTTATTTAGTTTTTAAAGATATCATAAAATTAAATTTCTCAATTTAAGCAGCCAATCGACATCAGTTGATTGTTTTAAAAAAGGCTGCTGTGAAATCGAGACTATCAATGCATCTTTTGTTCAAACTGCTTAGGTGGAAGTGATCGATACTCAGATTTTCGGTGGTAAATTTCAAAAGGTATGCTTGAAGCGGGTAGCTCTTAACAATATTATCTTCCCAACACTATATCCAATACGAGACTTAAATTTTTAGGCAAATCTTCTAGTTGCCAGATAATGCCGACAGGTGACACAATGGCTGTTGGTGTCATTTCTAACCATTTGCGTCATCCTACACATGACTCCGTTTATTTTTCCAACCACTGCTGTCTCTCTATCGTTGCAAATATCCACACACTTGCACCTTTCCAATTAAATTTTGGTAAACTTTTGTCGATAGCTTTGAAAACTTTGTCACTTGTGGCATATATTTCAAGCCTTTCAATTATTAATAGTTGTTCTATTTACATTTCGAATGGATGCTTCAAAAGCACAAGAACAGCATATCTCGAAACGCCGGTATTTTCATCGGGTTGAAAACTAAAAAAATTCACAAGTTTTCCATTGTCTGATAAGTTACTTCACATACTCTGAAATTGTGTAAATTCGTCTGCTTTCGTGCTATTTGACAGCTTCACATTATCAATCTTCTCGGTCATGTCTGGATGCAACTTATAACATCATTTACGCAACGTTTAATCAGTGTTTTGAAAATAGTATAGGGTTTTCCGGTTTTTGCAATGTGTAAACTGACAATAATGAAAGCTTCAGTGACGTTTTCATTTTCATTTTGAGAAATTATCTTCATCACGGATAACCCTGCTTAAAAAGATAAAGTTCGGCATTTGAAGATTCCTTCACCTTTATGTACTAGATCAGAACAATTGCATTCAAAACGATTTTTCCATTTGGATGGAACCAAGCAGCCTTTAGTAACAATTTTATGGCAGCGCATTTTGCACTGCCGGTGGTACTTGTTCATTTCCAACCATGAATAAGCTAACGACGTGAGGTAGGATCACATTTTCTTATTTTTCCTCGGATTTCCTCATGGTTGTGAGTTGGCTTCGCACGAATTGAGGCAGACCTGTATGGATGGCTTAGGATCGTAGTCTTAAGGGATTTTGAACTGAATCATCTCTTACAATGCTGGTTGCCCTTAAATCAGGCCGCTTCAGAGGCTTCAGTTAGTTCAACTCCTTTGCGTTTAAAAGACCCAGTTTTTAACCAATTATCCATAATTTAGCAATAAAAGTACGAACTCAAATAAATAAATAACTTCGCTCCTCAAAATTATATAGCTTACTATATTCTCATAAAAATGTCAGCAGATTTGTTCTCAGACCAATAGCTAACGTGCTATCGTGTTAGCACTATCTCAAATGAAGTTTATTTATTTTTGCAAAAAACTAGAATGAGTTCAAAACTTTTAAATATGGTATCGAAGGATAAAAACAATATGTAAAAATGTGACTTTTCTCTTTATTCCTTTTTCTATCAATAACTCTTTTTCATCATTTTGTGGTTAAAAGGGTGTCAAAACTAAAGTGATGAATTTTTAGATAAAAAAAAAAAGGATTTCGGTGCAATTGTGCCAACATTTATAGTTTTGTATTGCTACAGTTCTGTATTTATTGGTCTCAGAACAAATCTGCTGACGCTTTTCATAGAGAATTTAGCAAGTCTTAACTTTGGGGAACACTGTTTTAGCCGCAAAGTTATAGAAACTAAGTTATTGAGGAAAAGAAAAAAAACAAGATTCCTGCACTTATTTGGAACGATTTCGGGAGTCGCATAGCTCAGAAAGTCACATTTTTAATATGTTGTTTCTACCGTCTAATTTGTAAACAGAATTAAAATTTTATCTTACGCAAATTCATGAAAAAGACCAGTTTTGTTATTGTTGCGCCTGGACTATTTTCTTCCGTTCTTAGTTGACCTTGGAGTGTCTACGGCAACCCCCCTCGATTTGCCTATCCAGAGAAAATTCGTCTGGTCTTGTTATGAAGCGCTCTTAACTACTAGGCCAAAAGAGATTCTATCTCGGGTTAGTTATGAAGGATGTTTAATTAATTGCTACAGTATTCAGAAACAAACACGAATGTATAACCAGGACATACCGTTTATGAGGGAAATCGTTTTCACATGCTTTACATTATTTCGACTACACAACTCCTAGAATTCCAAATTTCCCCTTTTTATGGGAGATGAGAGCCCCTTAGCAAATTGTTATTTATTTACAGCTCGTGCGCCATTACTCCTTTCTCTGGAAACTGTTGATATTATGCACCTTATATACTGTAAAAAGAATAGTATGATTGCCTCTTTGATGCTGGAGTAATGAAGTGTACCGGAGTTGGCTCACCACAAGGCAATGCAACTTCTGTCATTGTTGTTGAAGACAGACTTTGAATACTCACCCCCCCCCTCGTATCAACGAATGCTGGAGTAAAGAAAGGTAACTATAAATGTTTTTATTATTTCACTTCACTTTATTGAGTTTTACCAATAGTTTGACTATCTCGTATTATTTATGACAAATCCTTTACATAGCGTATTATTCTATTTGCTCTCGCACTGATTCTTATTTTCTAAAAAAGGCAGAATAAATACCTTTCAAAAAAATTTTATTTACTATTTTAAGGCTTGTACATTGTGTTTGAAATGCTGATGAAAAATCATCCTTAATGATTCATGTTGAAGATGAGCCAACATATACAAATATATATTTTATATTTTCATTTTTCGCAACATGTAGTTGCATATCTTTCAAGAGATATATAATTTAATAATTTATCGTTTGCTTAAGTTTTAATACCCAAACAAATTATTGTTGTCAACTTTACATAATATAACGTTTGCTTTAATTTTAATATCTGATCAGAATATTATTATTTACTTTAACTCCATATTTGTTTTAAGTTTAATATCTGGACAAAACATTATTGTCCACTTTAATACCGTATCTTTTGCTTTAATTAATGGAATTTCTTTAACTCACATTGTATATCTAGGTCAAAAATTTAAAAGCTTTTTTCTCTCATTTTAAAGCTCTCAATTGAGCTGACATTTTCTAAATACGATTGTTTTGGATGACAATTAGATAATTTAATTTTAATTTATAGAAATTAATTGAATAAAATTAATTATTTAAAGAATTAAATTTTACGGCTAGTTTCTCGCCAAGTCACCAAATGATCGCCAAATCTATTGCTTAATTGAGATAAATTTTTTTACGTATATTTATTTTAGATAATAAATTAAAAATATCAAATAATAAAATAAATTATAATAACTAATTATTGAATAAATTTAATTTGACTTAACTTTCACTTTTGCTTTTAAATTTTAAAGCATAAAAATTACGTTACGCAAAGTGTGAAGTTTGAAAGAAAACCCATGTTCAAAAGACTCATTTTTTTTATCTCTGTTAATTTAATATCTGAACAGAATATTGTCTTCATTAATTTTATATTGTTTACTTAAATTTTAATATTTAATTTAACAAATCTAATTTTTATCGTATAATCATTTACTCTCATTCTTTTTATTGCTAAAGTTAGCAATTTATTTAAGAATTTCATATATTTTGATAATGATAAGATAACGATAGAATAAACAATAAAGTGAGATTTGTGGAAGGAAATTTATTTAGGAAATGATAAGTTAATCATCTAAGACAGAGTTATTTTTTTTCGGTAATGGTGATACCATATTTGTAATATTTATAACGATCACAATTTTTTTTTTTTATAATTCAACAGTTTACTAAATCGGCTGTTTGGGGCAGATTTCATAACTCTAAATTATGATCAGATATCAGAGATGACAACTAAGCTGACATTTCAAACGTTGTGACTCTATTTGATATGGCATTTAACTTCCAATTATTTCTCTCGGATGTCTTTAATGGGACCAAATAAGGAATATATACGTTTCTACTAATAAGCAGGTAATGTTCAAACTAGGCCTTTTGATTTTAATAACTTGACAGAATGTTTCTACTATTCAAGTTTTGGGAAACAAAACTCATAGAATCATTCTTAAGTTTAGCATTAAGCCGCATCCGAAACATTTCATGTAAAATAAAAACCGTATTTCTGAAAGAAATTCATTAAAATGTTTTATTACAGAGGATATAGAGGTATTAACAAACAAACAAAAAATGAAATTAAATGAGGAAAGCTTTTCGAACTCGATTTATAGCATATATAGGAAAGACAGTACATTTTACTCTCTTTTTGAATAAATAATTGCAGGGAGAAAGAAGATATGCTAAAGGAAGATTATGATATATCTGAGATATGAATCTGGTTTCAAATGTAGGTTTGAAGAAGTTCTAAAGAATCACAACAAATTGGAGAGATTAGAGATAAGAAATATACTAGAGCTTTGGGTTTATTACGAAAAAAAGGATAACAAACGATAATATTAGTGAGAAAAAAGGTTCAAAATGTTTTAAAATGAAAATAAAGCAACGTTGCGAGGAGAACTTGAATTTACTCTTTTATAATAATCTTTGAAATATTTCAAAGAGTTTCAATGAAAATAAATTCATTTTTAAAACTTTTAGATTTAAATATTTTTTTTAATATAGGGCAAAGTTTACAAAAGTTTCTTTAGTTAAATCTGAAAAAGCTTGGTAGTGTTCTGAAAACTTTAAAAAACGTTTTAAAATTCGAAATACTTAATAATTTGTAATCCAGTTTCCAGACAGTAAGTTTAGGACAAAAGCATCTCAGACTTAAGTCTGAGAAATGGAAAAAAAGAATCAAATCTATATAAGAATTTATTGTTTGGATAAAATCTTAAAATGAATTTATCTTACTAAACTAAAAACTTTTTTCTTAAAAAAAATAAACTGTCTCAGACAAATCCCGGTGAAAATAACATAGAAATAAAAGAAATTCCTTTTAGTATGAGAAATGCTTTATAAATTTTGATGCACGAAATTAATTCATACACCACGAAGCAAAATGAAATTTTGATTGAGAACAATGCATTATTTCATATATCTGTGTACAGAAATCCACAAATAAAACATGAAACAAGACAGTTTGTCAACGGTTTCACAAACCAAGAAAAACAGTTTCGTCAAATACAGTTCTGACTTTCAAATGTACACCTCTCAACAGACATCCATAACTCTATCTCGTTTTACATTTCCTCTGGTTGGATTATGTCGTGAATCTAAAATATATACCTATCACTCTGCATTACGTTGTATTTCTCATGTTGACAGATGGGGGAAAAATCAATAACCGAAAACACACACAAGGTTGGTTTTGCCTTCTTTGTTTCCGAACTTCCGAGTTTCGAGAATCTGGAAGTTTATAATTCTATTGATTCAAGAATCTTGCTCTTTTAACATGGTGTTTGGACGAGTAATAAAAACGAAAGATAATCCTGTGTTTGAACTAAGCAAAGAAATGCGAGTAGTGGTCGGTGTTCTCGAAAAGAATATCATCCCCATTCTTTGTGATGGGTTCCTTTCGTATTTTCTGAGAGCAATTTATTCGTATTCATATATTCTGCCATGTGAGAAGCTCTTAGTAATAAAGTTGTAGCAGTATTTTAAATATCTTCGATGCAAAGTTGTGAAAAAAGAGCCTTTTTTATTCTCGATATAACTCAGATTCAAATACAAAAAAAAAAAAAACCACCTACGTTTTTTTTATGTACTCAGAGCGATTTCGTTTTTATTCTATTTATTTTTCGATCATTTTTAAATCTATTTCACCGAAAATAGATTTTCTATTTCTTTTTTTGTATTTTCTTTTACTCCTTTACTGAGAATTCACTTTTTTCAGCACTCGCATTCTACACTTTTACTTGAAAATGTTATTTCTTATTCAACTTTTCTTACGGAACGGTTATTTCGTTTCCTTCCTGCCGAAATCCAAAATATCCGGAACACACCGACCTTTCCGTGTCCTTATTTCTTTGATGTTGTGGCCGAGGTAGCCTACTGGTCGCGAACTCACGGCGGCGTTGTTTTCCGTCAAGTAGTGGATTCGAGCCTGATGCCACTGAAGATTCTCCGAGTAGCGAGATTAATGCGCGTTAAATCTGGTAGAGGCTCCAAGTCCACCCGTTGGTATGGCGTGGAAGTTTAGAGAGAAAGGTGTCAGATCAGCTATCTTACTCAGGTCACATAACCGAGGTTCAAAATTACTAGATCCGTAGCCAAAAGAGGAAGGCAATGAATGCAAAGTGGTACTAAGAAACCCTAAAAAGATTACGGTGGATGACATGAAACAAAATAGAAATGTGACAGATTGAGACTGTTTGTTAAAGTTACCCTGAAATGCAACACGCGGTCTATTGGCGTTGGATCTCGTAATTTTGAATTTTGGTTAAGAGACGAGGATAACACGCCATTCATATTTGGTTAAGTAGCGCATACCTCTATAAACTTCAACATCACTCCAAAGGGAGGACTTAGGACCTCGACCAGATTTAATGTTCAGCAGCCCCGCTACACGGCAGATCTTTTATGGCATCAGGGCTCGAAAGACGAAATAATACCGTCTGCGACCATGACTTCTAGGTTATGGCGGCCACTGGAAAGTGACCGAAGAAAGTGAGTTGGTTTCTTGAAAATTCCTGTCCCCACTCACAGCCATTGTCGCAAAGCAATTCTTGTACTTATCAGGTTGGGACATCTTCAACCACACATTCCCTGTGAAATCCCTATTCGACACCTTCAGATTTTACACTTCTCTGAAGTAATTTATGAGAAAGGAAGGGAAAGTTTTCAACCGTGGATCAGTGTTAAGAGTGCCATCAAACAACAATCAAATAGGAGACGGGAGATTATTTTGACAAGAAAAAAGAAGGTGAAAGAAAACTCATCCATCGTCTCATAAAGAACATCGTGACGGAAGTCTATTCCGTCATAAAAGAGTGTTAGATGTACGAATATGAAATTGTAATTTTTTCAAAAATATATTAGTTTTTCCACTTTTAAGCAACTGAGTATTCTTACCTTCTGGACATCTCTCGTAGTATGGCGTTTTGAGAATGACATCCGTTGAATTGAAAGCTTTTTAAATGTGCTTCACTGCAGGTATCTCCAATCTTTTTGGACCTTAAAGTATATCCTAGAATACCGGTGGGGCGGCGAGAATTTTTATTTTTTTCGAGGTAAATTTATGGATTGGTATAGTTATAAATACGCGCCCTATACACAAAAGAACTATATTAAAACATATTTTTGAGATGTAATGGTCGTTGTTAATGGTTACTCTAAAAATCTCCTTCTTCATGACTTTTAGGATTAAATGCGTTTGTGCGAAATTCGGATCATTTTTTTTTTTTTTGCCAATCACAGGGTTATCCATTCTGCATATCGTGAAGTCGTTTTTAAAGTTTCGCTGGTAAAATTGAAATCCCTCGATCGCTTTTTCACTCAATATGAATGACGTTTTTTTTTGATGGATATGAATGGTGTTGCAGAAGAGAAAGGGATTTTGTTACATGATTTGTTGAAACAGAGCGATATTTGTTTGATTTGTGTGCATGATAATTACAATGTGTAATGATCTTTGAATTACAAGATTTTCGTCTGAAAGATGTTTGAATGACTTTATTGTGAATGAAATTAAGATCTAGTAGACTGATAGATGTGAATGATGTTGCAGAATAAAAGGAAGAAATTTGTTTCCTGTTTTGTTTATAGAGACAAAGATTTCTTTTTATGTGTGATGTTCATCGAAATAAGGGATTTTGGTTTCGATGGGCGTATAAAGGAGTTTGAATGAGCGAAATAAAGATCCGTTTGTTGTTGAACGGCGAATGAAAGAGGAAGGTTTGATGATGTTTTCAGACACTTCATCCAGCCTATCAGTAGGATTAAGCACCTTAAGGTTCTCTTCTATCCCCCATTTTAATTTAAGGATACCAGGACATCCACGGAATTCTGGAACATTAAATCTGAGGCACCTTGTTTTTGTGATATATATATGGGAGCGGGGGGAGGAAGTTAATAAAACCACCAGTTCCCATAAAATCCTATCAGATGGTGTTGGCTAGATAACAACTGTGAAAGACTAAAAGACGAGATACAAAGAACTAACAATTTATTTTCAAATTTAATAAGAACAACTTTAACATTTCAACTTTAAGACTCGACCTTCACTGGTCTGGAATCTGCGAAGCAAGTGTGTCGAGAAAAGATCGCTCCTTCCTTTTCTACAAATCAGCTTGCAGCTCCGCAGTCAAAAACGACGTCAAAAGATGACGTAGGCAGCCGCCACATGACTCCCCCTCCAGTCTCACGAAGGGAGACGAAACTTTACTCTCTTGCCGGATCTTGTATGATATGCCGGTTGTTCCTGCTCCACTGGCTCATCCGATGTTTCCAAAATGAATGCGGGTTTCAAACGATCCATGGCAATGAGGCGCTCTTGTCCCTTAATAAGGACGATAAAATCCTTTGGCAGGCGACGGACCACCTTGAAGGGACTTTCATATTGCATCTGCAATGGTTTCTTGAATGGAGGCCGGCGGACGAAGACATGACTACACGTTTTCAAATCTTTAGGAATGTAAATTCTTTGAGGGCCGTGACGTAGAGGAAGGGCAGGACTGATAGATCTGATCAGCCGTTGTAATCTTGCTACGTAGTCTGGACATCTATCAATGTTTTTCTCCTCGTACAGTTGTCCAGGAAGACGAAGACTTAATCTATAGACCAACTCTGCAGTTGAGGCGTTCATATCTTCCCTCAAGACCGTCCGGAGACCCAACAGGACAAGAGGAAGCGCATCCAGCCAATCTCCTTGATGGCAAGTTAAAGCTTGTTTCAATGGTCGATGGAGTCGTTCTATCATTCTATTGCACTTTGGGGTATAAGAAGCAGTACGAGTTAAATGAATACCCATAAGTTTTGACAAACACTCAAAAAGACCAGATTCGAATTGCCCGCCCCTATCACAAGTCAACCTCTGAGGCGTGCCGAATCGAGAAACCCAGGTGTTTACAAACGCTCTAGCTACAGTCTCCGCTTCTATATCTGACATAGGAGATGCTTCGGTCCACCTAGTATCTTCACAAATTATTAGTAGCATATATCTTCGCAAATTATTAGTAGAGCTTAGATTTTGTGTGTGCCTAATAAAGATATTTCAATCTCTCTATCGAACTGCAAAAGTAATTTTTTTGTCATTTAACATAAAACATTTTTTTTTCACTCTTATTTGAATATGGACATGTTTTGCGAGATATTTTTGCATTTAGGTACCATTTTTAAAAATAATATTCCATAAATATGCAAAATGTTTTACTCATTATATAGAAAAACTATACACAAAATATAGTGAGCTAATGTTTTCTTTGAAAAAATGATAGAACTTCGTAATTTTGGAAATTTAATTTATTCTCTTTTTTATAAATAATACCTAGTTATTAAGACAATTATTTCTTAAAAATTAGGTCTTATTTAGAAAAAAAAATATTTTACTTTCATTATATGCATAAGTACCTAATATAGAAACATAAAAATACGGAACACAATATTATGCAATAGTTTTCTTTAAAATGGTACGTAAATGCAAATATATCTCGCAAAACATGTCCATATTCCAATAAGAGTGGAAAAAAATCTTTAAGACGAAAAAAATTACTTTTATAATTTCGACAGAAAGATCGAAATATCATTATTAGGCACACAAAAAAATCTAAGAAAAGAAATAGCAAATATATATATATCACAAAAACAAGGAGTCTTAGATTTAATGTTCCAGAATCCCGCGGATGTCCTGGTATCCTTTACGGACATAATGTTAATCCTATGGAATTTCGACTTTAATTCTCACATCTTTGCTGCTTGATTTATTTGAATGCAATAAAGTGTATCTGAAGGAACAAAAAATAATGAATACTTCCACGGAATTACTCCCCCCTCTGATTTTTAAAGATATTTTTACCCCTATTTTAATGATTCATTTGCGAGTTTTCCGGCCATTAAAATATTTTTAAGAACCAGAGGGAAAAAGTAATAATAATTCATTATTTTTTTCAGATTCACTTTATTTCATTTAAATAGATCGAATAGTAAATATGTGAGATATAAAGTCAAAATTCCATGAGATTAACATTACGTCCACGAAATCAAAATGCTGGGTAGACGGTAGCCTTAAAACAAGGATCTATCGGAAAAATAGGCAAGCAATTTTTTTCATGTTCCTTTATTTAGCTCTCAGTGGAGTTAATATTACTCCGTAAGAACTCGCCAATTAAGGATTTCCAAAATCGTGCTAAGGACGGTGGCTGAATTGTACTTTTAAAAATTATTGGCTCTTTGTCTTTTACTTAAGTCATTCATTTTGAAATTAAAATAACAAAGTAAGTAAAAACAATGAAGTAAGAAACACCAACAATAAAATAAGAGACACGTACTCTAAGACTATGAGCAATAAATATGGCATAAAATTTAGAGAAATTCCCATTAATTGGAGATTCCTTCGTTCATGTCACCATAATACTGAAAAAATAATTATGTTTTACGTAATGCGTCATCTAAAACAGTGGCATACAATAGAAGAGTACAGGAAGACATTAAAATATTTTTAATTGGGAAATATTTGGGTAAATTTTTTTTTAAAAACTTCCACTGCCGTAGATGTTCATCAACTGAATTATCGTATTTTAATAGACATAAGAAGCCTTGTGGGGTTTTTGCTTAAAATTTGGAAAACATTTTTCAATAATATATATATTTTTTCTTTCGGTATGAAAAAAAAATATCTTTTTTAAAATTTCATATAGTGTTAAGCGGTCTTGTTCTGCAGAATACAACACAAAAAATAGCTTTTCCTATTTGAGAATCTCTCAATCCTTTAGAATAAATCGTGCAATATGTTACACGTTCTTTCAAAGAACAAGAGTTCTAATTATCGAATGATCTCTTGATCACTTAAAACAAAATAACACATTAAAATTGAGAGAGCACAGAATTCTCTTCTACTCTGTAACATTAGGCTATTCGGGGTTTCTCTTCACTAACCTTGGGGACTTTTTGTAATTTTAATTGCATAAAATTCCAACTCTTCACCAGCTAAATGAAACATGATTATGCAAATTAGATGACGATGAGAAGCATAATAAATTGAATTAGGTATAGTGAGATATAAAAGCGAAATATAATAGAAATGAATAAGAAGGAACACGGATGATAACGATAGGTCGATAGATGGTTGTAAACTGCAGTGAATTATTGTTATTAATCATTTATGATAAAATTGATTAGAAATGACTTCTGATTAGAGAACTAGGAGTCGAATGAGTAGCATTAAAGAAGTATCTCACTCAGTACGAATGAATTAATAAGTTAAGACTTTATTGCTGAATTATAGATTAGTATTAAAGTGAGGAAAGAAAGATAGAGACCTTGCACATTCTGAGAAGATAATTAATGAACTATGTTGTATTCTTTCTGTCGTCTTTTCAATTGGATTTGTGAGCTTATTGTCTATTTAATTCAACTTTAAGGTGAAGTTCAAAAATGAATGATGAGTGCTACAATTCCTGTTTAGTTTTGAAGAAGTACTTGGGTCTACCCACATCGTAGGCGTTAGTTTATCTACACATTTTTTCACTTCTTCATTTTGTCTCTCTCAAGTTACGTAATATTTATTTCGGTGAAACTCTCAACAGCACCATATGTCGCGACGAGTGAACAACTGAAGTATAGAATCAAGTTGCGCTTAAACACAGTTGTTGACAGTCACAGATATGACCCATGAGTCTGGTTGTTGGAAGAAATATAAAGGCGGTTTCAAACTACCTTTTTGTATACCAACAGTTGTCACCAAGAATAAATCTTAAACACACTTTGAAAAAGGCTGTGAGTAATCCTTTTATTCGACTTGTCTGTCATCTTTAATGTTACTCTAATCACATATCTAAAATTCTACTTAAGCTGAAGCCCAGATAAAGAAATTAAAATAGTTAATTATGTTTCAAAATAGAGTTTATTAATTCTCTAATACGAAGAACACTTTTAGAAGTTCCAGGTCCCTTGCTGAGAGCACTTACAACTTTTATAATATATCAAAGATTATACTTATAAGATACGGGTATACGATGCGAGTAAATTCGCTAAATTGAATTCAACCAGAAAGCGACGAGTTTTAGTCTCAACGAATGACGCATATACCCAAGATACTCCCCCCCACTTCAAACGAGTACTCTTTCTATTACCGTGATCTTTTCTATGCCTTCCATTTATTTAACTCTCTGTCGCTTTTATACGACTTAATTGCATCTATTCACTCCCCTCCTGAAGTTTATTTAATTTGCATAATCACATCTTATTTGGTTGGAAAGAAGTTAGTTACTGAATTATGAAGTCAGAAAGAAACTAAGATGTAAGCTAAGGTAAACTTCTCAAATAGTTCATGTTACAAAGCAGGATTGTTAAGTACCAAGAACGTGGTGACAGCATTTCAGAAACTGTAATTTTGGGAGGTATTGGCGTAGAGTGCCGTAGTGAATGTATACAGTACATGGAAGAAGGATGTGTAGTCTAGGCGGGAAAATTGTGGGAAACCATGGACTATTAATGACACTGGGGAGTATCGCTTGCGATGCTTGGTTAAAAGGGATTGACGCACTACTGTGAATTGCTTACATGAATCACCAGACAGCTGTTGAGGATAGCTGTGCAATGAACCTCATTGTATATAGGCTTCTACAGTTGACGTCTAATTACAGCACTTACGTTGACAAACATACATATTAAAAAGGCAGGCATTTCATAGATTAAACCATTGAAAATCCCAACTTTTTCATTAGTCGCTTTTATGACAGGATCGTGTCAATCGGCGCTGGATTATTCGCTTGGAGAGATCTGAAACAAACAGATAGACACCATTGTTGGTCACCAACAAGGTGGAGAAGGCAGTGTAATGGTCTAAGGCATATTTTCTTTGGATTCTTCAATTCCTGCGAAGTTGTGCATACTTATACATCGTTGTCAATCAGGTAAAATCTTTCACGAAAACAGTGCATCCTGAGAATGGTAGTATCTTTCAACAAGAAAATACCACATGACGCTTGACGAAAATATGTCGTGTAGGGCTGGAGCAGCACAAGGAAGAGTTTTAGTTAGTTTTCAACCTTCCAAATTCTCCCAAGCTTAATCCATGTGAAAACCCGTGGGAATATCTGGATGGGCACATCAGAAAGCATGACCTGCCACACCAAATTTTTTTAGAATTACGTGATTCTCTGCTGTTCTCATGGTCACAGATTCCTGTCGTCAACTTCCAAGCACTTTCTGAGTCCATGTCTTTTTACTGAGGTCCAATGCAAAGTTAACCTGTGGCCCTTGAAGCAAATTCAGCATAATGAAGTAATTTATTTCATTTTGCCATGTTAAAATTAGGAATTCAAAAAATAATAACAACATAAACTAAACAATAAATAACGAATAATAATGTATGCAATTAAATTATATGATCTGCAAATGATATTTTTATAGATGCATTAATGACATGATAGGAATTTCGAAAGGCAGTCGATTTTTACAAACTATCTTAAATCAAAAGATTACAGGAATCCCGTTTTCCTTTGTCTCGCTCTTATATATATTTCTAGATATATTAGTCAGTAAAACTCTATAATATACATAACATTAAATAATTTTTTCTCTTATTATTTTATTTGTTTTCACTCCTCACGATAAAAGAGAACGATGATCGATCAGCCGTCACAGAGCAAGGCCACCTCTAGCTATCTGCAAGCGCTGTGATCGTCTCAAAAAACCCAACCTCGTCTTGGATGGATCAACGTGAAGTACTCGCTAATTGAGTGATAAAATTCAATTATACGTAATATTTCTGTGTACAAGCCACGAATTTTTGGAACTTTTTTCTGTTAAATTATGGAGTCGGTTTATTTACGGATTTGCTAGTTCGCAAAAATCGTTTGCCGTGGTAGTCTAGCGGTCATGGTACTGGACTCGCAGCCGGCGTTCTTTTTGTCGAGTCGTGGGTTTGAGTCCTGATGCTGCTAAAGACCCGTTCTGAAGCGGGATTGATACTTGTTAAATATGGTCAAGGTCCTAAGTCCTCCCCAAGGTGTGGTGCGGAACTTTGGAGAGAGAGAGGTGCCAGCTCAAATACCATCCTTATAACTTGATTGAGATTTAAAATTACCTTCGTGTTGCTTCTCAGAGAGACGTTAATAAAACTATTCACAGGGGTTCGCAAAAAACGTAGGTGCTTATCTGTTAGTCGCGCACAAGCGATAAATCGCCAATTATAGATCATTATTATTTTTTTTAGCTTATGCATCCTAAATTTATGAGGAAAATAATTCTACATAAAATGTTCACACATTTTTTGTTTATTTTCGAAAATATGATGATATGACGGATTTGTTGAATCATTAAAAAAAACGATAGGTTTGATGACGAAATTTGCACCCAGTTAACGGAAAAGCATAAAAATGTACTCTATAGATAATACTAGAACCCCGTAAATAATATGCAAATAAACTAACAATGTTAAGGATTATTACTTTAATCTTTCAACTTATAGTTTGAGCGTTTTGAATGCACTTTTATGCAAAAAGGAAAAGAAAAGTCATATGAATACTGTAACATCCATTTCAAGAAACCGAAAATGAATTTTTTATATTAGAATGTCTGGATGTATATCATCATGACTTCAATGCTTTCCATACTACAATTTAAGTCCCCTTCATACAATTTTTTTTTTCATTTCTGCTTATATTCGAGATTTGAATTTTAGAAAGATATTTTGAAAAAAAATCCCGCTCTCTTGGCGTATAAACGGATCGGCTTACATTCGGAAATATGCTATATGCATATCTGGATTAAAAAAGAGAAGAAAATTGAACGATTTTGATTTTGCTTGAAGTCTCGAGGCTTTCATAACCTCCAGGCCTTGTGTGTTCCGTTCAAAAACCCCTCGGGCCGGCTATGAGAGCCAGTATACTACTTCCTTTCATTCGTTCCAAACTTTGACTCGATCTAAAGAGGGCAAGTGTCGTTCAATCAAATCGTACAAGTGAGAAAGACGATTTATTGGAGAGAAAAAAAAATCAGTCTTGGCAATACCATAATGCCCATGTCATGTAGTTCTTTTGAAGACTAAATTTTAAAGTCAAATTCAGTAATTCTTAAGCTCTTATATATTTTAGCTATCAGTTCATCTAACTTCCTTTTCCTCTGGAGTAAAAATTCATTTGAAAGTAAAAAATTCCTTCAAATTTGATAGGCATTCCATTTTTACTCTTTGGATAACATTAGGAACCAGGAATCTGTTGAAATTAATTCCTATTCTAATGAACGAACGTTTTGGTGAAGGTCGAAAATGACATTTCCAACAGAGAATGACTTCCTAAAGGAGATTCTTCCCAAAGATAACTTTTCGTTCGAAACTCATGAATAAGGTATGAAATTTTATATAAGTCCCACCTCATTACTTTTCTAATACATCTTGATGTCACGAACACTCCCAGTAGATGTCGTTATAGTACAACAAATATTCTTTAGCGTCATAACTTTTTAATTCGTTGCAAGTGGCTGTAACCTTTTAAAGCAAAGGTTCCCAAACTCTTAGGCCTATCTCACCCTTATAAAAAATTACCAACTTTTTTTCAGAAATAAATATCGACTCTTACTTTTGAAATCTATAATGCAATTGTGAGTTTTCAGAGCTTTATTAAATATTTAAAAATACTTCCGAAAAAAAAAAGAAAGAGAAAGAAAGCAATCACACAGAAATATTAATTTTTTCACTGTTTCGAGTGCATTTTTTTTCCATGCAATTAAAAGTGATAACCTAGCTTTGAGAAGAAAAGTAGAAAACTATGCTAGTTTAATACTAGAAAATTCGTGGTGGTGTACCGGCAGGAGCCTTAATCTTGTCATGACCTATAGAAACTTATAAATATAAACTTTGTTGATCGAACCGAAATATACGAGCACACATTGTGGTGCAGTGTGAATGCCTTCACTCATCATCTACTAGTAAAAAAGTATAAGAAGCAAAACTGTAATACACCAGTACCTACTTTTAACACGGAATGATCTTTCTTATAGGGCTCATACGACTGTTAAACGTACGAAATCTTTCGCTTTTTCGACTTTTTTCTCCCCGAGTTTTCATATCTTTTCAAAATGAATAAAACAATGAACTTTCAATGAAATAAAACAATTCTTTTGTATGTCATAATTTATAATTTATTCTTTGATAAAATAACTTTACATATTCATAAAAAGTTTAAATATTTTATGAAATATTGCTTAATAATAATGCTTCGTTTTCATATTATTAAGCGATATTTTGATTTACGTGCATAATACTAAAACGGTTTTTCTTCAAATTATATAATTTTTGTTTCATAATATAAATAAATACTCAAAAGTATAATTAAACTAAAAATATTTAGCATTTAAAGCAAATTTTAAGGCTTATTATAAGTGACATAACAATTCAAAAAATTTTTAATATGTACCTGCCTCTGAAAAAACATCAAAATATGTACACATTTGGGTCTCGATTATGCAGAACATTTTGGTAACATAATTGTTGAATTTTATTAAGGTTACTTTTACTAGTTTTTAAGATACCTTTCAGAAAATGGTGGAAAATCACGTTTTGAGAAAAATACGTTTTATGTTTTCCATACAATACAACTCATTAGAAATTAAGTACTTGTACATGAAAACGTATCGAGATATAAGTATTTTAATAATTTTTGGTGTTTCTACATATATTAGTAAGCATATGGTTAAAATCATGCATATGTATTTGATAAAAATTATCTGTTATACTAAGATGTTTCAAAATTTTCATGTTGTAAACATAAAATATAAGAAAATCCGGCACTTTTTTTTGAGAATACATAATTTATTCCATTAAGCTGCTTAAATTTTATTCAGATGTCTGAGATATGATCCTGTCCTAAGAAAATCCTACGTACTACTAATCATTTGTATTCCATCCTTATTCTTTTAGTTTTTATTAACGTCGCACTAGAAGCAACACGAGGGCTATTGGCGACGGACCTCGTAATTTTGAACCACGGTCAAGTGACGAGGACGACACCTGAGCTGGTACCCCCTCTCCTAACATCCACACCACGCCAACGGGAGGACTTTGGGCCCCGAAACAGATTTAACGTGCATCAGCCCCGGCTGCACGGTGGGTCTTTGGCGGCCAAGGATCGAACCCGCGACTGAACGAAAACCGCCAGCCGCTAGTCCACGACCTTGACCACTAGGCTACCACGGCCCCATCCTTATTCTCAGATAACTTTTAAGAAGTTTTAAAATTCATTATTATAACAGCGGTAATAAATCCTCATGAAAAATTCTAAAGGATTATATCAGGGGGGAGGTTTATAATAATTCTAGATGCACTTTTTTTTAGATACAATTAGAATGGGTAAAATCCTATTTTAACCCATGTCTTGGAATCAGTAAACAAAAAAAGCGCCAAATTACGCTAAAAGTAGTTTATGGGGCTTCTAAAAGGGTTATGCTAGCAGGATTATATTATCATAAAAGTTCCTGATTCAGCGTATCATTCGAGCCTTTTGACATTATTTTGTTACCCGTCGCCAAGGTGTGGGCTAAAATAGGACCCAAACTATTTCCCTCACACCTTGGTGACTCACTCCTTACTTTAATACTTAGAAAAAGTAAAGATAATAGGAAACATGTAGAGACTATTTTTCTTTTGAAAATCAGTAAAGTTTCATTTCAGTATTCCATAGCAATAACTAGTAGTAAGTAATGTGCTGTAGCTAAAAAACCCCACTACACCTTCATAACAATTGCAATTCTTGCCGCTACTGGAAATATCGGTATAATTCTTAGCGTGTTCAAAGGAAATTAAATTTTCATATTATTGAATTAATTGATGTAATTAATTATCTTCCAAAAGGGAATGATCTCCTTATCAATATCGCGTTATTTTTCGCACTTCTTGAAAGAACTGAAAATTTTAAATACCCGATTAAAAATTTCTTATTTATGGCGCTTTAAAAATAGGCTTCTAATGATTTTCGTATCATGAACTTTTAGGAAGATTCATTTTTATAAGATATTTGCACAAATCCATAAATAATATTCCCCTCCCCCCCCAATTACACGCATAGAAGAAACACGTAGAAAATATACTCCTTATGGTTTCTTAAGCTCATAAAAATATTAATTTTTTAAAATATATATATAAAAAAAAACAATAAAAATCCTTGCAAATTAATTTTAGTTCTAATATTTCCATAAACCATATCTAGAAATTCTTTTTAACTAAAAATATATAATATACATAGATAGTTAAATATTATTTTCTTTTACTAAAGAACTGGCAACATTACTATTGAGACTGAATTATCGCTTTAACTGCCTTAACTTGAATTGATAATCAATCAAAATCGTCTGCTGTTTGAAAATCAAAATGAGTAAAGCCCACAATAAAGATGCTTTGACAGAAAGCTCTGAAATACTGAAAGTTCTGAGACGAGTTAGAAAAGGAAAATTGTTGCATGGAGTCAGCAACAGAGCTTTCTCGAATCGAGTGTAATAACTTCTTTTTCACTTTTCCTACAAAGCTATGTTTGTGATGTGTCTTCGTCTTGGGTAGTTAGTGACGAGTCAACTCAGATTTTCATCCTTTCGGGGTCGATAAATGAGTACCAAGTTCGTTTGGGAAATTAACTGGTGTCCAGCTTCAGAATAGCCACTCGGCATGGATACTAGTTGGTAATTATCAACCCAAGCCCAAAGGCTACAGAAACGGAGATGGCCACCCTCATGGTAGATCTCATAGGTCTGGGTAGAATTCACTAAACTATGTTTGTGACATTCACTAAATTATGAGTTTGCTATACGTTGTGAAGAAAAATTTAATAGTTTCTTGACTGTATAAATTAAATTTTCTATCACTTGGATTTAATTACTCAAATATTACTAATTTCTTATCCTTCCCATTTTCAAACTGTAAAAAATAAATAACTATTTTTACGATTTCAAAATTGGAAGATTCTGTCCTTACTATCAATTAGATCCATGCATGCACATGCACACACATAAACATGAAGTAATCTAGCATAGGGAGGTTTTTCGAATGATCGAATTCGAATGAAATTTGGAATGTAAGATATTTAGACAATTCTCTTCCTAAGTCTGAAAACAATCCGTCCTTTTAAAGAGAAAATTCTGTTTGAGAATTTAATTAACTGTGCTAATTACGTTAGTTAATTAAAAATAAATCAATTTAGTTCCCTCAGTGTTGCTAACACTAATAATAGTTTTATTCAGTTACAATAGGATTTGCGAAAGTAACTAAATGTATTCCATATTTTGTGACTCCTGTACAGTACAATACTTTACCAGGACAAAGAAAGATTGTAGCAAAACCACAAGGCAAAAACGGATAAAATGCAATAAATAAAAATTATTTTGATTTATGTAATAATATTGTTAACAAAAATCCATTATACGATTTTTTTCAGATATTTTAACATAACATTTCTTTTTTAAAATATTGCATAAGAAATTATGTAATAAAACGTTAAAACTATTCATTGTGTCTCTAGGAGAAAAGAAGTTGAAAACTAAAAATTGAATATAAAATTTAAAAGAAAATAAAAAAAAAAAATTTAAATGTAACCCGGTAAAATTTATGTAAAGTAAATGGCAGCAAAAATATTGCTGTAATTATGCACAGCAAAAAAATTCCTTCTGTCTGTTTCATAAATAAAATTAGTAGACAAGTTACGAAAATAAAATTAAAATCATGGCATTTCTTTCAAAATTCGGGAGTTTTTAATTAAAAAGAATGTGGAATGTCACCTATGTGTTTTAATTGCGACATTTAATTTTCTCAATTATGAAAATAGATAGAAGGAACTAAAGAATTGTTTCACATTTTTAAAAATGCGTAAATGAAAAGAAACAAATTTATGCGCAGTAATTATTTCAATTCTTTAAAAACAATTAGGTGAAGACAAAGCAAGTTAAAGCGCTTTTTTGCAGAAAAGGAAATGAAGTAATTAAAAAGCTTCTGCTGCTATAATTTTGAAGAAAATAGTTTCATTTTGAAAAGAAATTAATTTAGACAACGAGTACAAAAATGTTTTGTATTTCAGTAATTTGCCTCAACATTCTACTTTATGTTATATATTACCTGTAGATTTATAATTAAATGTATAATTAATTTCTACGCTATTCCATGTTTCATCATGTATTTTATCTTGACTTTTTTATTTTAGAGAAAGGAAATTGTTGTTTTTCCGGGAAAAAATACAAATTCTGTCTAGTTACTTGTCTACTGTCTACTACATGATACCTCAATCAGCTAAATGGCGTCATAGAAGATTACATTATTTAACCCCCCCTCCCCCTAATTTGAATTCGACTTTAAGTTTTCTGTTATATCAGTGGCGTACCCAGGAAAGGTGCAAACGGATATATGCACTCTCGAAGAATTTTTCTGGAAATTGAAATATATTTCATGATAATTCTTTTATTATATTATTACAGATGTTCTGAAAAACAAAACAAAAGCGAATTTCTTTTTCCGCCTCATGCTTGAATTTTTTCATCAATAAGAGAAAAAATGCTTCCATCTAAGCTCATTCCTGAAAATAGAATAGAAAAGTCTTTACAATCTTCGAAATGTACCTCTAAGTCAGTGTTTGAAGACGATTAGAGGAGGGTGCATTCCTATAGAAGATTTCTCAACCCCAATAGTTTCTTGGGAAATAATTACATAAAGCATTCTTTTATTCTAGTCAGTTATCAATGAATCCCTAACACATGTCTTCGGAAATGCCCATCTCAGTTTTCACCTCTTTGAGGAGTTGAATCATCCACGAATGGTAGTCTCGGCTTTTGTGAACGAATATTAATCAGGAAATCTAGGTTGATCTATTTACTTTTGCTCAAATTGTTACGTTCATAATTTTATAACCTTATATTTCTTGAATGTTTTTCTTATTTTTTTCATTCGGTCATGAGTAGGAGAAACAGACGTATCACTTCTTCTATTCACTAAGCAGTCGCTTTTAAATTATTTTCTGGTGGCGTACTTAGGAAGGATGCAAAGGGATATGGTTAATAAAAATTCCAAAGTCAATTTAAAGTGTACATTAAATAACAGAGAAGAAGTAGAAAATCACCTATCTCAATGGGAAATGTTAATATGAGTACAGAGCTCATGAATTCTCTACTCTTCAGAGAATACACAAATTGATATAAAAGCAACAAATAATGCATTAATTTGAAAAATATTACATATCAAATTATGTCAATAGTTATTTACATGCTGAAGAAAAAATGATGTTATTGGAAATTCTGGAGGTTCATAGTCACGCATGTGTTTTCAAGCTCTTCCTTTGGTAATAAGAAAGGGAAGCGGGAATTTCGATATAATTTTCTGTTAAAATACCCATGGTTCACTTATTCCAAAATTGAAGGTAGAATTTACCGTAAATATTTTTATATATTAAACTTTTGCTAAGGAATATGAGGAAAAATCAAACAATCAACTATTGTGACCATTAGTTAATCAGCTTTTTCTTTTCTAGCGCAAATTGATAGAAAAACTTCATTTGAACATCAAGAAAAAAAATATTGTGGCCATTCTTTGCTAAATGTTAATATACTCATGGACAAAAAAAATTAGCGCACCAAGAAATAATTGTTTTGAGAGGGGGAGAATCATCGGCATGATGGAAGCTGGGTGGTCAGCTAGGCGAGTAATTATTCGTCAATTAGGCCACTTTGATTGTGTTGTGAGGAGGTGTTGGGACCAGTGGATCCGAGAGAAATATCATTTACACGAAGACCAGGCTCAGGACGCCCTCTACAGACCAGTCGTCGAGAAGACCGCCACATCTTAAAAAATGCACGCGTACAGTCAACTGTTTCATCGGCAGCCATCCAGCCACAGGTAGCACCTTCACTAGGGGTCCCTGTGTCTTCTCGAAATATACGAATGCGCCTGGCTGAAGGACATTTGGGATCGCGGCGCCCATTACGTGTGCTGCCCTTGACGCCCACCCTGTTGGCCTGCCTCAGAGTAGGCCTTTGATAATTTAATTTAATTTAAAATTGCCACATCAACAGAGAAAGACAAATTCTAATATTTCAAATCACCATTTTATTTACACGATTAGTTATTTACATTATTTACAATATTGTTAAATATCACTTTCAAAACCGAAAGTTTCAACATTATAATTATGGTCTCTTCGATCATAGTCAAAGTCTCTTACACCATCCAAGAAGCGAGAAGTCAGCCAGTCACCAAGCATCTAAGAAGCAAGCCAGCCAGTCCGTCATCGCTCATTCCAATAAGCTCTCCTTTATATATCTTCCGGAATCTGCATTCGACACCGTCAACTCGACTGTTAAGAATCGGCATCCAATGAAAAAATGGCTCTATATGACGTAACTGAAAAATTACCGTCGAATGCAAATTCCGATTCCATCGCCAGATGCGTGGGATGACGTCATATCGGCAACACGTAATTCCAAAGCATTACCGCGATATGACAACACACCCATCGACGCCTCCGTTTGGAGTGATGCCGCGCAAGAGGAAACTGGATTGCAGCGGAATGGAACTAGGTCGTCTTTAGCGACGAATCCAGATTTAATCTCAGCAGTGATGACAATCGAGTTCGCGTGTGGAGACCCCGTGGTGAACGCCTCAATCCTGCCTTTGCTTTACAGCGACACACCGCTCCCACAGCTGGTGTGAGGGTATGGGGTGCTATTGCCTACAATACACGGTCACCCCTAGTATTGATCCGTGGCACCAGGACAGCCCAGCGGTATGTCCATGACATCCTGCAACCACATGTGTTGCTACTCATGCAACGGCTCCCAGGAGCCATTTTTCAGCAAGACAATGATCGGCTTCACACAGCAAGGGTGTCACAAGACTGTCTCCGCACTGTTACTACCCTTCCTTGGCCTGCTCGATCCCCAGATTTGTCTCCAATCGAGCATATCTGAGATCATTTGGGACGGCGAGTTGAGTATCCCACGAGTTTTAACGAACTAGAGGCAAGGTTACAGCAAATATGGAACGAAATGTCTCAAGACATCATACAGAACTTGTATGCCTCAATGCCCGATCGTATCGCATCGCGCATTCACGCTACAGAAGGTTCAACAGGGTATTAAATCCTCCATTTTTTTGCCTTTTTCTCTGAAATAAATGATCCGTTTTTTTTTGATTTTCTAATCATTTACTTATATCAAAGTAGTCATTACGTATGTAAAATTTCGTTTCATTTTGACGACTCCTTCTTGGTGAGCTAATTTTTTTTGTCCATGATTGTAATTTCATCAGTACTGTACAAAGCCGTTAACAAATCGTAACATATGTTATTGATACTGCAAGCATTCTACTGTGAAAAGAAAATGGAAAAAAATTTAGTCTTATTATAAAAACTGTAATTTTCTGCGGCAGAAATGGTTTTCTTTTAATAGGTCATCGTGATGACGGCAAAATAAATGGAACAGATGAAAGCAAGGAACATAGCCATTGCAATGGGAATTTACGTTAATTGCTTAAATTCCGAAATTCGCAAAGGAATTATCTTTTTGCTGAAGATGCATCCTGAGGTATCTAAAAATTTTTGGCAATTTTTTTCACCGTAACCCTAACGATCGGCTTTCACAACTCTTATAAATATTCTATGGTTTCTGTTTACTAGTTAGTATGGTCTACCAATTTCCGATGACGCGCGCACCCACACACAGTTATAAAAATTCTATTATATAAGTATAATTAGTCCAATAAGGGGAGGATATTAGCAAATGATATTTTATTAATAAATATTCAGTACAAGACGAAACTCACACAGCATAATTTAGACGGATTATTAGCATAATCAGAAAACAGAGCAATTGTACAGATTAACGACACAAACGGAACAAAAACAACATTTGCACCGATCAGCAACACAAATACAGAGCAGCACTTATCATAAAAGTCACAGACACTACTTTCTATAGCGTTCGGCTCACTAACTTACTAGCCCGCACAACGAAAAAATCTCCAAAGAAATGCTTTGCATGAACTCTGACAGCTTACGGCAGACCTGACAGATTCTTTCGCAGATCCAAGTCTCTTTCCGGCAGATTCAGGCTGCTTCTCGGCAGATTCTCTTTACCACGCTATCGACAGATTTCTCGGCGGATCAGTTCAAGTAATTCCGACAGACTCCAACCATTTTTCAACTGATTCATTCAGGCTTCATCCCTCTCCGTATTTATAGCTGTTCCAGATGGTTTTGACGTCTTAGAGCAAATTTAGGACAGATCTATAATTTTCACCCTAATCGAGATTTCGGGAAAATTTCATCACTTCTGAGAACTTTTTTTTTGTCATTTTCTCGCCAAGTTTCTCGATAAGTCATTAAAATGGTTGCAATATCCGTCGCCAAGGTTGAGTGGTCATTGCTTAAGCTTTCTTTGGTGACTGACGAAATCTCTTGAAAATTTTAGATTTAGAAAATTTTAATTAATTAGATATAATGAGTCGAAGCCAAGTTCTAACTAAATTGTTTATTACATATTCGTTAAGACAGTGAGAGAAAGAAAAAAAAGAGATCATAACCATACGCCTATAGACACGGCTCCGCTGTTTCAAGAATTTAAAAGAGAGCAGATTTTACATACATTATTTAATTGATCAACAGCGTAGAGTCACTCAGCATGACAAAAGAGAGAGAATTTTCCCATGCTTTTCAGTAAATACTAGGGATTTTATCTTTAGTTCACGTGGATTAGGTGCAGGGATTATTAGGGACTTAAGCTGAAAATAGAAAGTTTAGTATGGAGCATCCCTACCAGTTCGAAACGTTTCATCAGCTGATTCTGCAGATTTTAAGCGCGCGTGATTGTATAAATTAAAGTTAAAAAAGGAATGATAACAGGAAATAAGAATGAACGCTTTACTTTTAAATGAGAAAATGGAAAAAATTCGGAAATTAAATTATTATTCAGAAAAACTCCCTCATGAGGAGTTAGATCCTATGAAAATTTGACGTGCATCAGCCCCTCTATTCACTCGTCTTTAGTGGCAGCAAGATTCGAACCCGCATCTCGACGGAAACAACGCCAGCCAGGAGCTCATGACCATGACCATGGTATCTTATCAAATGTTGTAATATTTGATAAGACAACACAAAACACAGAAATTCGAATTCAAAAGCAGGAAATCACAAGGTGTTAATACATATTAAAACAACACAATACCTTCTTAAACTGAATGGTCTATGTGTTCACTGGGAAATCACCCATAAAAAGCACGAATCACTATGTATTAATACATGTCGAAAATCACAATATGTTTATCACAATCTGTTTTCGATGTGTTAATACATATCAAAAATATCTACATAATATCTTCTTAAATTGAGGGTCTGCGTTCAGCCTGAAATCATTCGCAAAAAGCATGAATCATAATGAATCATACAGTGATTGAATGATACATGAATGAATCATACATGAAAAGCATGAATCATACAGTGGCTCTCAAAATTGAGTGTACACCTTTGTTTCTTTACTTTGAAAATACAAACATGTGGTAAAAAGTTTTATGTAAGGAATTTTTTAATAGGAATGATAAATCACCCCTTAAAAAAGACATTTATCCAAACAATAAACATGAAATTAATATAATAATAATATTATTTGCATTCTCTGACTAAATGATATGAATTGATATGACAAAATTAAGTATAATCTTTGTAGAAAATGATCACAACCTGATATATTAGCCCCTACTATTTTACTAAAGTTTTGGCTTTTATTTTTACATTGGAGTTAGATCCTAATGTATAAGTTTCTTGTACAAATATTGATTTTTAATATCCAAAAAGGGATTCTAGAATGGAAACTGCAGTTCAAGTTAGACAGCTGGTCGCCAAAATGGCTGAAAAAGGTAAAACTCTTAGAAAAATTGCAAAAGTAATTCACGAAGTCACAAATGTGTTAAAAAATGTTCAAGAAGTATAAATAATTCCTGGATGACAGAACTTGTAGGAGGTTACTACAAAAAGTGACCGAAACTCCAAAGGTAAGTCCTGCAAATATTGTTGTAACCACTTCTACGATACGAAGACCTGTTTCTGCAGAAACATTTAGAAGATTACTCAGGAAAGCAGGTTTTAATGGCCATGTGGCCAGAAGAAAACCTTTCATTTCTAAACGAAACCGGGTGAAAAGACTTTGATTTGCTGAAAATTATATTTCAAAGTCTCCAGATCTCTGGAATCAATTGTATGTTTGGAATCAATTGTCTTCAGATCTCAATTGTATGTCAGCCAATGGTGTGGGAGGTTTAGAGTTTATTGATGGGATCATAGACAAAGTTCAGTACTTGAACATTCTGAAAAGTAATTTAAAGCAAAATGCTGAAAAGTTGGGTTTAGGATCGAGTTTCATTTTACGACACGATAATCATCCTAAGCATACAGTTAAAATTGTTCAATTGTGGCTGTTGTACACTTGTAAAACGCAGTTGCACACTCCACCACAATTACCTGATATAAACGTTACTGTAAATTTATGGTCACAGTCGAAAAATCTGTCCAAAAGCATCATATCACGAGTAAAAACCATTTAAAATCTGTTTTAAGAGAAGAAAAGGCTAAAATCACAAGTGAAACAACCCATAATCTTATTCAATATTTGCCCCGCCGTTTGGAAGCCGTCATTAATTCAAAAAGAGTGTGCAACCAAATGTTAAGTTTGTCTTTTTATGTTTTCATTTAAAAGTTATATCAGGTGTATACTCAATTTTGTGACTTAATATGTTGTAGTCTCTGTTTAAAAATAATGTAATTAATTTATTAAGTGGGTTTTACATACTTGTTTTCACATCTAGTACATTTTTTAAAATGCATTTTATCACTTAGATATATATTAATTTTATATAAATATTATTTAGTATTACTTTTTTATACTTTTCATATCGAAAAAGGAAGGCATATACTCAATTTTGGGGCTACTGTATGTCGAAAATCACGATATAATACGGTGAAAATAATGACATTCACGCATTACTGTGAAAGAATTTTTTTTTTTACCTTTTCTCTCCAAATCATAAATAATAACATAAATCACACTTTTCAGACATTACGAAACAGAACAATTAACGAAACACTTCTAAGCTTTCATAATTCCCAAAATTAAAAAATGATTTGACAAAATAAGAAAATGGTTAAAAAGCCAAAAAACAACAACATCCTCGAACTGTGTTGTGTATTTCTAAAATATCGTGTATTTTCAAAAAATGTCAGTCGTTTTTAGCAAATAACAATCAATAAAGAAAACGCGCGGCCAACTTAGAAGTTTTCCAAAAGACAAGCTTTCAGAGTTACCAAAAATTAATTGTCAGACTGAAATCATTATTGATACCAAAAATAGCCAGTTGCTAAGGGGCACTTTAACCTGCCACCTTTTCATTGTGTGTGTGTGTGATTGACCAATAGAACTAAGTCTCCCAATTTAATACCAGCATAACTATCATACTTTATTACAATAGAAACATACAAGATGCGTAAAAAGTACCTAGTTAGAGCCATTACAGTGAACATAGCCCCATCCTAAAATCGTGGCCTTGATAAAACTGAAACCTTTTTATGGCTCATAAAAAGAAACCTTTTGGGATAATGAAAGTGAGTCGCGGTCCTTCGCTGTGTATATGAGTAATAGTTCTATATGTAAAATCGAAGCACATATTTTGATGCATAACAATGTAGCATTAAATCTGAGATCAGATTCATCATAAGTTTTATTTTCTCTTCGATTTGAGAAAGATTGGACATCGAAAAGGAATTTTTATTTCTGTTGCTACGCTTAGCTTCAGAACAAGTTTGAAATCTCTGGAGATGTTTATTTCTTGTTAAATTTTTAAAGGTGGGTGGAAGATTATAGTCATTTTTTTTTGGTGTAAGAATCGAATTGAAAAATATGATATAATATTGACTAAATTACATAGAGTTAAGCGAAGTAAGTCATAAGAGCGTTATATGTAAGCAGAAAAAAAATGTTTGTTATAGATGGTGGTGGGTTAGGTTTTTTTCGTGCAAGAGCCATATTTCGGACCAAACTAGGAAAACGGTTGTTTATGTACAAAAGAAAAAAAAAAAACATCATGTGTGATCTATACCAACTTTTCTAAACCTATTTTGGCAATGAACCTATTTTGGCTTGTTTATATATATATATATATATATATATATATATATATATATATATATATATATATATAAGTAATTATTGAAATTATTCTATATAAGTAAGTAAACTTTTGGGAAAAAGATCACTGAAAATGATAAAAAAATTATCACAAAACTAATGCCTATAGAAACGAAATAAAAAATCATTATTACAAAATTTTTATTACTTGATAATTAGAAACTAACTATCAATAATTTACGTTTATTTGACATGTAATGTAAACGAGAAGACTACTGATGCTCTTTTTCAATTAACTTTTTAATATGGGTTCTAAATTACTCAAGAGTCGAAGCGGTGAAATGACCTGAAAGTAGATTTCTAAATTTATTTTTATTACCGGTATAGATAAAAATCCAGTTTTATATAAATATGTGTGAGATATTTGTTTACAAAATATCATAGTTAGAACAAAACACTCCAGAGAGAAGATATTTGATCGCAAGGGAACGCACGCGCTAAAAATAAACTGCAGTGCTCACCAACGTAACACGATAAAGATACTAAGGAATAAAGTTGCTAATGTTTTACAACCAGGTCTCAAGTTCAAAGACAAAAAGACAATTAAGAAATAAGTAGTTAAAAATATTCAATTGTTTGCTTCTTTGTTTACGGTTCATGTTATTAAGGGTTAAAGAATAACGTTTTCTTAGTATCTATATAAAAAAATTACAAATAAACTTAACTACTTTTATATTTGCTCGAAAGGGTTAACTATAATGTAACGACTTTCAAGAAATAAAGGACATCACACCACTGCGAGACGTAACAAGTAATAAATGTGAGCACACTTCAGTGTTGCCAATCTTCAAAGACAAAATTATTGATTCTAGATAGTAAAATTATGGCATTAACGTAGAAATATCGCTCAAAATTTTATTATTATTTTCCGAGTATGAAATTCTTTTTAACACGAACTGATAAAAATTTCTGAGGACCGGTCTCCGAGGATCGAATCAGAAGTTGGGAATCCCTTATCTATACGGAACTCCGTAGATGCATGAAAGGGAAAAGAAAAGAGAAAATTAATGAGCGAGTTTCGGTACTTGGACAAAAGCCAAATCTGACTAAGTTGCGACTAACAATTCAGACCTAAAAAAGGAAGAAAAAGGTAAAAACTGATTGGACAGTAGGAAAGTTAAAAAGGGGAAAAGATTGCTAGAGTATCCCGTGGGTGCGTCCCTCACGATTATCAAAGCCAGTGAAAACACTGGAAAAGAAAAAAAGATCACTAGAACACCTCGGGTCATGATGTCCTTATTTCCTAATAATGATATGCCCCCGAGGGGAGGGGTAGAATGATAAGGAGAAAAAAAGGACCCTAAAGTATCCCGAGGTGGGTGGTGGTGATTCAACAGTGTTTACCAAAGACGGCAAAACCGGATCGATTGTTGATTGATTTTTATCGTCGCATTTAGAAGTAACAATAAGGGATTTTAGCGATGGACCTCGTAATTTTGAGCTACCGTCTAGTGAAGAGGGCGACCGAAGAGGGTTGGAGAGTGGATTTCTGAGCGCAATCCACTCTCCAACTTCAACACCAGTCAACGGCTGGACTTTTGAAGATTTAACGCGCATCAAGGCGACTACACGACAGGTCGAACCCACTACTCGAACCACGAGTTCGCGACCTTGACTTCTTGGCTATCGCAGCCGCAAATCGCATGGAAGAAAGGAAATATCCTTCAAGCATCTCGAAATTGTAAAGCCAGTTCTTCTAGGTATGTTCCTAAGGGATTTGTTGCAGCTCTAACTATTTATAATATTCATTATTCTTAAGATTAATTGAATTTTAGTAGTTAAAACGTGTGTCGTTCTGAAAAAAACTAACACTTCTCGATATCGGTATTTATAATCTTTTTTCAAAAATTATGCTTAAGCTCGTATCTAATTTTTATTTCTCCATTCAGTGTTAATTTTACAGTATTTGACTAGGATGGTTTGGAAAGTACCTTTTTTTGAAGCCAAATGGTATTGCTAATGTAAGTTGATTTTACTATTGAGCGTTTTCATTTATTAAACTGTGACAAAAGAATTTGACAGTAATTCGTTTAGTGTTGCTAAGAGTTGTCATCGTTATTTTGCGTTGAGTTGTCACTGTCGATGAGACTTGTATTTCTCATGAGACATCAGAAACTATGAAAAAATAAAAACAATAGATTACTTTCTGTGAATCTACTTCAAAGAAGCCGAAGACGATCTCATCAATCAAAAAAGCTTTGACGACGAGGTTTTGGAATGCAAAAGACGTTATATTTTTGAACTTCCAAGAAAAAGGAAAAATAATCAATGGATAGTAATGATGAGATACCAAATGCCCACAATGAGTTACCCAATACCTACTCGGGTTTTTTTTAAACCGTTCTCGTAAGCTTAACAACTTCTTGCATAAGAAACAATTAAAACAACTATCTAAATCTTACACTTCACAAAAAGTAATAAAAATACAATTTAATATCTTCAAAAAACCTTATTGTTAAACAAGGATTAGATTGTAACGATTCAAATTTGTGAAAAGATTATTTTTTTAAGTCCGCCGAGTTACTCTTGATTATTTCATCCTTTTTACTGATGAGTTTCAATGCTACTCCATCCATTTCACACACACACACACACACACACACACACACACACACACACACACACACACACACACACACACACACACCTTTTAAAACTCCAGTAGTTTGTATCTTTTTTTTTATTTGGAAAAATCGTTTCCACCCCAAAGAACATCGATTACATGACGGACAACATCACCAATCGAAGCAAAAGAAGGAAAAAAATGTTTCGTCGGAAATGTGCCCGAGAAAGAATTTTCAAGAACGTCTTATAGTTTCCTTCTGTTGCCTTTTATGAGTGTTGAGTGTTTCCTTGATAAGCTCTCTGCAAACAGATGGGTATTTGTGGATGTTTTTTCGCCCTTGTATTTGTATTTATCAATCTGTAGATACAAGCTGCAGACGTTAATAAAAATGTCGGATTCAATATAGAATCTATATACTTAGGAACGGATTAATTTCGCGTTCCCACTTTTCCTTTTAATTTATAAATAAAATAAATAGTTCATTAATCGAATAAAAAAGAAAAAGCTAAAAAGGAAGAAATAAAATGTATTTAATTCTTGCATCAAATTTTTGTAAGCTAGAAAGCTTAGAGGACAGCTGTGGAATTTTATTAGAAGCGAAATCGATTCTAAATTATATGTTTGTTTTATATTTTATAGTAAAACTATATTATGGTATTTCTCAAATGTAGCTTTTGTTACTATTCAATGATGTTTTCTTTAATTTTTTGAATCATTTACAAGAGCTTAGAAGACAGCTGTGGAATTTTATTAGAAGCGAAATCGATTCTAAATTACATGTTTGTTTCATATTTTATAGTAAAACTATATTATGGTAGTTCTCAAATGTAGCTTTTGTTACTATTCAATGATGTTTTCTTTAATTTTATGAATCATTTACAAGAGCTTAAGGGTCAGTGAAATTAATGTTAATACTTGCATGAGTTTTAATCTTTACAATTTTTCCATCATTTGAATCCTGTTTCAAAACCAAAATTCTGAACTAAAATAAGAAGTTTTAATTCATAATTTCAATACGAACTGTTCTCTAAAGATTAAAGCACCAGTCTTTTGTGTCTAATTTGTGTCCAATGAACATGAAAACACGAATTGTGCTAAAAATAATTGAATATGGACTTTTACACAATTTTAACATCAACCAGGATTTAAAAATGAAGAATTGCATATTTTCTAGAAAAATTCTCCTTTTGATATAAAAAAATAAATAAAACGCAGGATTTCGAGAAAAAAATCAGTGAGGGAGAAAGTTTAATGGTGCACAGAACCATTCAGGATTATGCAGCTCCAAACAAGGTATAATTGTGTTCTAGAAAAAGATAAAATTTAGGAGACAAGAAGAGAGGTTGAAAATTGAGAAACATCGCTAGGGAATCATGGGAGCACGTTCCCCGTATTCAACAAAGATACTAATCCCTATGAGAAAGAAAAAATCTCTAATGTTTCTCAAGATCATAATGCCTGTAAAGAAGCTCAGCATCACTTCATACTGGTCGGCGGGTATTGATAAGCCTCTGCCTATCGGATACCAATCATGCCGAACCCACTTCACACTCCCTATTCTGCCTCCTCATCGGCCACTCTCCCGGCACTTCGTGTCTCACGTTCTTCCTTCATCTTACACTTAAAGAAGAAAAAACTTCTCGTGGAGAGGCTGGTACTCTAAGAAAAAGTCAGACCAGTCCTTAAAGAAGGTAAGTACCTAAGAGGGAAAATGAAATAAATGGACTTTGATGGAATGTGTCCGCTCCTATTTGTAATGTATTGGCAGCATCGACTTTCCATCCTATCCAATGAGAAGTAGGATACTTGAATTGGAAGCAATGCTCATACCCGTAGCATTCCTTGTTCCAACTCGAAGGAGGACTAAATGTAGACATTCGTCTTTAAGGAATGCAAAATACTTTCTTTTGGATTAAGGTCCGGATATCATGTTGGTTATTCCATTCATTCCATAATTGGATTCTTAAGACGTTCATCAATAAATCTAGATCGATGAGGTTGGGCATTATCATTTATTAAGATGAACTCACCATGAATAGCATCAGCATATATTGTGAGATATGGAGCAAGGATCTCGTCCCATTATTTCACAGCAGTCAGAGCTCTTCCATGAAGCACATGCAAGTCATTGTCACCACATAAGAGAAATTCCAGACCAAACCATTGTTACACTTTCTCTGTAACTGCGTCTTTCAACAGTATAAGATTAGTACATGGTGACTTCATCTGCGTTTCAGCTTACGGCCTGAATCACTCTCGATAGTAAACCTGGATTCGCCCCTGAAGAGAAGGTCCTGGTATTGCACTCTCTATTCGACGCAAATGGATACTTCTGTGCCATCGATTAAGAGAGATACACAAAAGGAGCCGCTATGCGTAGATATCGCGATTGGGAAGAAGTCTGCGCATCGAAGTAGCCGATATTATCGTCTGTGTTGCAGCAGAGTGATCTGAAAAAGATGTGCTGAGGCACAGTAGTATTTCTCCTCCTTCGGGTCGTAAAAGCTAGTAAGCCATCTTGCCCAGAGGTTGTAGCCCATGGGCGGCCCGGAACAGGTTTTTATGGTCCAGAGTTCTTAGACTGCAATTGATTCCGCACTCTGCGAAACACATTAAGGAATCTAGCAACATCTATTTGAGATAACATCATTTCCATCTATACGACTGCCCGTCATCTAAACCCTTTCTAAGCCGTGGGAAGCAGACTTATCTCTAACTTCGTCAACTTTTAAATAATAAGCCTTTGAATAGTACAGAATGGGGTAGTGGTAAATATGCTTCCCAAAACCAAATTAATTTGATCGAATAATCTAAATGAAATCAATCCCCAAAATTATTTTAATTTACCATTTCTAGAAAAAATGATGTTATAAAGGGTTTACAATCCGATAATGGACAGTTCCTAAACATGGGGCAACAGTATCTTAGTACCAACAATAGAGGACTAACAGGCATAAGAAAATTTAATAAATTTAAAAATGGGGTATAACCACCAATTACTATAGTATTCAATTCTTTAAAAATAGTATTTGGTATAATAATTTCATAGTGTGCTTATACTTATAATCAGTCACATAAATCATATGTCTAACTTTTGATTTTCCCGTAGTAGTAGATATTGTAGTCTCTGTTGCGGCACAATGATCCGAAGAGAGTGAAATACAGTAGTGTTCCTCCTCCTAGGAGACATGGGAGAAAGACTTTGTTCTTGAGGAGGGATTATTACTTTTTGATGGCCTAGAACAAGTTTTCCTAAAATCGAATTTTAGGATTCAAATTCATCCCGAAGTCTTTGGATGACACGATGAAACTGAAAGCAGGATCGACATGCAATAACCCATTTCTTATTCATTTGATTGCCTGCTATATCAACAAAATGGGTGAATGGGATCTCCTAGCTCCGGTGCTAACAGTAACCTATTTCGAATAATTAAGATCGAGAAAAAAAATACAAAATTTAAAAATCATATATCGATAAATATACATTACGAAGTCAATTTCTTAAGAAATAGGGAGTTTGAATATTGAATTTACACAGAATTGTTCATATAAACTTTATTTTTACTTTAATTTTCATCCTTTCATAGTGAACTTCGGAGTACAAGTTGCACCTTAAGTTTTGGAAGTCAATATATAGAATGCATGATTGAACAAAACAAAAACATTAGCAAAAAAACCCCGGAAAAATATTTTCCTAAACATAAAATGAGTTTTAGGATCTTGGATAATTTATACTAAAAAAGGGAACAACAACATCGAAAATCAATTCAATAGAAATGCTGTTTCTTTTATGAATAGATATTCCATATGGTATTATCGATCATCTGTACTACCCGTAGCTCATATACTACCTGATAGTATCCACAGTTTTCCCTCTCATCAATACGATGAGTAGTATTAGTTATATTTCACCTTCGAAAAACACTATTGAAATCCGACAATCAATACGTTATTGATAGTTTGGTTAGAGTAAATTGTTTAAAGTATTAGATTTACTAAGAAAAACTGGATTATATATATATATATATATATATATATATATTGATAAGTTTTGTATATATTAGCACTAACTAGTACAATTGTAACCAAATTAAAATTTAAATATGTTATTTGATAACCATTCTGAGCTCGATATTCTGAAAAACTATAGACAGTCAACAAATCGAGTTCCATTAACAATCGATTGCACATTTAGGTAAATCAATGAGTATTATCTATAGTGATGATAATGCATGTGATTAGTCAATGAATGTATTCATTTATTCATATAGAAATTTATATTGAAAACTATTAGTAACGTCTTCTTCCTCTAGAGGGCAACACGAATCAGATCCCTGCAGTGTTATGTAATGGTCGCTATGCAGATAGATGCAAACGTCAAATGCAGAGGAAACGATGACGTGCAGTTGTTCACGACGGGGCGAAATTGTTAAATTTTCTTAAATTCTCAAATAAGCTTAATCTTTTTGGAAATACTTCCGTTGTACATCATATTGTATTCCAATTAAATTACTTTTTCCCTATCCGTTTCATTACTTGGATCCTAGAAAATCCCATATATCAAACACTGAGCCGTTAAACACTACCTCTGGTTAGTCTTACATCCATTACAATCGGTAGTAGTGGAATTACTATAACCGATTATAATGAATGTCCTTTAAATAATTTGAAAATTATCATTTATTGAGTCGTACAATAATTTTGTAGTTTTTTTTCTCAATGCTGATATTTTGTTATCTGCAAAAAAAAGGTAGTATTATCGACGATTTTTAATAATTTTGATAGTCGATCAACGTGTTGTCACAGGACTAGTATATTATAATGTTTAGATCATTTTAATTTATTTCAAGAGCTTATAAACTCGTATTGTACGAATTATTGTCTTTTTATTTTCTATCTGGTCCTTTAAAATATAAAAACAGAGTTGGTGATGGGGAGAGGGCAACCTGTACTTTTAGGAAAAAGTAAAAATTTTATTTCATTTTAGCCTCCTAAAACTTGGAATTATAAACAAAACATTTATTATTAATTGGATTGCTTTGAACATCTAATTAAATGTTATTCAGCACAAACTATAAGATTTTTTTTATTTGTATATTTTGTAATATAATGAGGTATAAACAAGGGCTTAGTAAGATCTCTGATTGAATATTGGCTTATTATCATTTTTTTGGTGTTCATTTTAAACAAGCCGAACTTTTTTTAATGAAATTATCACTGATTATTTTTATTTTCTTGAAAAACTTATATTTAATTGTAGACTTTGCTGCATTAATTCACTATATAGTTTTTAACGGATTATATCTTACATCCAAATTTGTGAAACGTAAATCTTCTGCGAAGAAAAAAATTGCAAAATTTAAATTCGGTTCTTAAGAAAATGACATTAATTCATACAAAAACTTAAATTCAATGAAATCTTTTAATTATTGTTGTCCTTTGCCCTTTTTCGAAATAAAAGTTTTAATAATCAAATATTCTCAGGGTGACTCACAACAGAATAACTCAGTCTAATTGTGAGAGATTAAACTTTTATTTTACTCCTGCTTCAGTTTAAAGGATGTATTTGGGCTTGGCCCACATCTTATACATTATTTATCAAGATATATATTTTTCTCTCTCATCTTATACATTATTTATCAAGATATACTTTTTTCTCCCTCATCTACATAGCTCTCTCAAAATTACATGCAAACATTTCAGTGAAGCGCTAAACAGCGCCACCTGTCGTGATGACTGAACATTTATAATTAAGAATAAAAGAAATCAGGTATTTTTTTTTTTCCAGAAAAATTGCGAATTTAATTAGTAGTCAATCTAAAATTCCGCTGATACTTCCACACTGTAAGTCGTCACGTATAATAGTAAATTTTTATTCTATGAAACGAACTGAAAGTTTTTTAATCGATTTCCTTCTTCAATTTTAAAAGATATAACTCTACATGGTATATAACTACTCATGATGATTCAATGTTATTAAAATCATTACTATGAAAAACAGATAAACCATTTGGTAATATTATTATATTAAAATTCGTTTGATGATTCATTGTTTTAGTAAATGAGATTAATGTAATTCCCTTCATTTGAAACAAAATATTAGAAATCTTGCATAGAACAATCAGAAAAAGTGATATCGCTTGACAGAAGCGTCGTTTCTTTCTTTTGCGGAATTTTCAACGTAATTAAACCGATAAAAGGGGAAAAAATCGAAATAGTTCTCCATATTTGCATAGAAAAAGTTCCAACGAATAATCGAATTTACACCTCTTTTTTGATACTATTTGTTAAATTCTTTGAAAAACCATGGAAAAAAAAACCACATAAAAAAAGATAAACTTGTACAGTAAAAAGTACGTTGCGTTTCATGTTTTCCAAAATTATGTAAAATGTTATGAAGAAATTTCTTTAAATCAAAAACCGTGTAAGAAGGGATGAAACTGAACATTATAACTTTTTATATACGCTCATTTACATTGAACGTTACACCATTTATATATTTAATATTATAACATTTGATATTAAACAATTTAGGCTACAAATTTTACGTCATTAAACATTATAACATTTATACATTCAATTGTTGTACTATTTATTCATTTAACTATATACCATTTATACATTTAACTATATATCATTTATACATTTAACATTATGTATTATTTATATATTTTACATTTTTCATTTTGTACATTTAATCATTGTACCATTTATACATACAAATTTTTACCATTTATGCATTTAATCACAGCGCCTTTTATACATTTAATTATTGTATCATTTACACATTAAATATACCGTTAATACATTTAACATTATAACATGTAGAGCAATACTATTAATATATTGTAACAAAATTTTTCCCGTTTCGTCAGGATGTATAAGAATGAAATCAGACCATCACGGAAGATAATAATAAATGACATTTAATTCACAGATATTAAAGATATGACGAACACATATAGCAGCCCCAGACAGATTAACAGAACACAATCAGAACACGCAACACAATACCAATAAAAAGGGCAGTCAAATAAACAAATAACACAGAAACAAAATAGCGCTTACAATGAGAGTCACAGTTGTATCAGCAACGTTCAATTCACCAGCTTGCTAGTTCACCTTCGATTTGTCGCCAAGGTCGTCAAAAGAGTTATCAAATCCATTGCCAAGGTCAAGGGGATTTCCGACGTTTTTCTTTGTGTTTGACGAAATCTCTCAAATCTCTCACTTCATTTGGAATAACATTGCAGGGATGCATCATTTCACACAGGATCTCAACAATATATAATATTATTCCATTAACACATTTAACACTATTCCATTCAGCGTTACACCATTTATACATTTAAACTGTATACTATTTATACATTTGACAGTATATATATAAAATGAATTTACTGGAGGACATTAAATCATGCTATATTTGAAGTCAAAATTTCATCAATGCCAAATGCGAGTCATATTCCAGTTCAACTTTCTTTATTAGCTGTTCATTTTAGGTGCGCTGCGCAAGGTCGGCCGGCCGGGCCGAAGAAACAAGACATTTTTTAGCAATTTAACCGTAGTGTATGTTACAATCGCGAGGCGATAAGAAGTGCTCTAATTTTCAGAGTATCCCATTATATAATGGGGAAAATTATAAAAAAAACGTCATGGAAACACGTGGTACAGGATTAGGAGTTTTGGGGAAATATCATAATGGACAGGGAGTCTAAAGGGATTATTTTATAAATTTGACAAAATATATTTATTTTGACATATTTATGATCGTGGGAAAAAAGGATTAAACAAATTTTATGAGCACGTGATCTAATAAATAAAAGGATAATTTAGAAAAGGATCAGAAAATAAGAATGAACTCTTTTTTTTTGAATTAGGTAATGTGATATAATAGAAAATTAAATTATAAGTAAGAAAAGGTATTAAATAAAAAAATACTAGAAATAATATTAACTAATTATTCGTCAGTAATTGTAGTAATAAGTATATTGGTTTAAGAGGAGAAAGATCAAAATCACATTTCTCACTAGCATGATCTATTAGATATTTATTTTTCTAGTGACCAATCGGATAACTGGAAAAGTTCAGATCAATATTTTAAGAAATTGCGAATTCAATTCGACAAGATGAACACAAACCTCACCAATAAAAGGCTGAACTCAGCAACTCAAGTTATGTGTTATCTTAAATTAGATGATATGAAGGTCCCAACATCAATCCCGCACACTTAAGAAAAAGGTTGTAGCCAACTGTTTAGTGATCCTAAATCGCCTAACAGCTATTCGACTGAGTGAAAAAAGACAGATTTTTCATGGACAGCATTATTTTAAATCCGTGTAAAAAGGTAAGGTGTAAATTAAATACAAATGGATTAAATATTACTGTATCAAATGGTGTCAAAGTCTGTCTTATGAAAAGTAATATTTTTTTTGTGATTTTGTAATATTGAATTTCTTCCTCATAAATATTTTCTTTCTCCTCCGTATGGACGTTTACATTTATTTCTGTAATTATGTATAAGTAAACAAAAATGTGTAACTCAATAAACCCTCGAAATAACTATTTTACTGATGATTACATTTGAACTACACGGAAAATTATATAATCCTCATCATAAGTGAGTGACATTTAGGAATTAAGGCGCAAGAGCCAAATCTGGCTAAGCTGCAGCAAACTAGTTTAAATTGTACTCGTGACACAAAAAAAAGAAAGAAAAGGGAAAAACCGACTGACAAAAAGGAGGGTTGAAAGTAGAGAATACTCACTAGAGCACCCCGGGGGCGCGTCACACGTGTTTATCAAAGTTGTGGGAAACCTATGGGAAACCAATTCCTTAACGGAAAAAAAAATATCTCTAGGTTCCTCAAGGTCCTGATTATCTTAATAACGTGCAGGAGGTAAGCCCCTCAGAGATTGCCATGAGTTAAATGACTACTCAGAATTAATTTTTGAAGCTCAGAGGTATATAACCAATAACACTCATTACACGCTCTTACAGTCAAGGATAAGAAATTTATAAAAATAACTTTTCAAGATGCTTGCTTCAACTGCAAAAGAAATAAAGAACTGTTTATGGAGATTTGTTTAAAGTGCAGAGAGAAAATGTTTCGGCATTCAACCCAGGAAACCATTTCCCCCTTTTGAGCTCCAATAACAATTTAGCGTAAAATGAGAAATTCAGTTTTAGCAAAAGGTCTCTCGCGTGTGAAATGAGTTCTCTCTCTACTCAGATGCGAAAATGTAACACTTAAAGTTGAATGAATATTTTTTGGCAACAGTCTGAATGTGAATGCCGCAAAAGTGAGTTTTATCTCGAGCTCCAATTTTTGCATGTGATGAGCAACGAAACTGTGATATTGCTTCAGCCATGCCTCGTGATTTAATTTTTATTTCTTTCTTTCGTATGTATTCATTTTGGTATATATATATCGTTTGGTTTGTTTAATTTCAACGAATCGTATTTAATTGGATCTTTAATTGCTCTCAAGTGAAGCAATACTTTCAAATATGCGAAGGTATATCAAATATAACTTTTATATAATATTTTTGTAACAAGACATTTTTAATAGTGGCAGACGATTTTTATATATTTTGCCATTGATTGATCGATTGTTTATTAACGTTACACTTTGAAGCAACGCGATGGTGATTGGTGGCGGATATCGTAATTTTGAGCCTTGATCAAATGACGAAGACGACACCCGAGTTGACACCCCGCACTCTAAACTTTCACAATACACTAATAGGGAGACTTAGAGTCTAAACATATTTGACGTGCATTAGACTACATGATAGGTCTTTAGTAATATCAGGACTCGATGGAAAGAACACCGAACATGAGTTCGAGATCAAGATCCCTCGTCCACTAAATATTTTGCCAAAGCAATCAAGATATGTTATTAAATGTTTAAATGATCATTTGGCATATTTTATTTTTGGGTTATAATTTAATTTACACAAAATAAATTAACAACAGGTACAGTACGGAATGGCACACAATAAGTGAAACCACTCCTCCACTAAGAGCAAAATACCATTCCACTCCACCACCCTGTTTGAAAAAATACCGTTTCTGTTGTTTGGGGATTCACAGTTCATTGTTTGCGTTGTTGTTCTTCAATATTAACGTACAATTAGTACAATACACTACTGTGAACTTTTTGAAAGTATTAAAGCAATACATCGAATCATAAAACGCTCCAATGCGATCCGCAATATTTTTCAGGGCAATACAAGATACAACACAGCTGGTATAATTCAAGAAAAATTAAAATGACTTCTCTGGTCGACACTCAGACATCCTCCCTTTAGTTCAAATTTGGAGCCTTCGAACTACCACTCGTTCGGATCTCTCAAATAAGTGTTACCATTAGGAAGACTTTCATCAAAGGAAGTAGTAACAGAAATTGAGCGCAATTTGCTCCATAAACATCCAACTTCTATTCATCACACATTAATTAAGTTTTTTTTTTAAAAAAATTGGCATTGCTAATTTAATTTTTACATGTTTTCCCCCTCCTAACATGTATTCCCCCCTGTTCTCTAAAAAGTAGATTTACATAAAAAGATTATTAATTAGCATAAAGTAAGCATACTTCCAAGCCCCCAGGCTGCACAGAAACAATTACTACGTAGAAAAGAAAATACCCTTTTCAAATTCCTAATGCAATTTTATTTTCACAAGCAAAACATTCTAAAGTATAAAAACGTAGCCAATGTTAACAACACAAAGAATAAAAATAATAATAATAAAAACAAAACAAAACAAATGATTCTGCTATAAAAATCAAATTATTAAATTAAACATTAAAATAAGAGCACATAATTCATTATTAAAGTAGACAACAATATTCTGTTCTGGTATTAAAATAAATCTAAACGATAAAATATAATACTCTTAGCAATGTAAATATATTTTAATCAGATTACATGTAATTATTGTAATCATAATGTATTATAATGTCAATCTTTTGAACATAAAACCGTATATCCTTTATTTTATGCCCACTCATTTTTGTTGAAGCTATTTTTTATAATAACAACGTGTTTGCACATATTAAGAAAAAGGGGTTGGAAAAGTTGCTCATATCATAAAGGAAGATACCTAGAAAAATAATATAACATTAGAGTAATTTTGTTACGTAATATTTCAGAAAAGATGCTTTAAAAAGTCTCATTTTTATTTTATTTGCCTTTACACTATTCTATTTTGCTTTCATGGACTTGGAACTCCTCTCTACAAACTTCCACACCACATGAAGACCTCATTTAATATGCGTTAGCACTTCTACACGGCTGGTCTTTAGTGGAATCAGGACACGAGCTCACGATTCGACGGAAAGAACACCGATCGCGTGCTCGGGTTCTTAACCATTCGGTTACCGCGGCCATATTACAAGTTCATAAAGCAAATAAATTAAAATTTATTCATAAATAAGTAAATTAAGTAAAACAAAAATATACTGTGTGAAGCGAAAAATATTTCCGTTCTTTTGTTTCAATAATTTTCATGCGTTTTTGTGTTGCCCTTACCATACCAGAAGAAAATTAACAGTATTAACAAAGCAACGAAGCAATAATGAAGTTTTAAATATTTGAGTGTATTAATGATAAACTGTCTCTATTGGTCATAAAAATATTTTTTTTGCTGTAATTTTTAAGTAATAATTTCGATTTTAGTTTTTTTCAATAGGAATCTGGCTGCAGTTCCTTGAAGAAAAGTATGGAATAAAATGCAAAAATTGAAAGAAAAATAGATTTTTCCTTAAAACCGTTATACTTTTTGTACATCAAGCTATTCGAGACGAAAACCAAAATTTTTATACTTCTTTTATCAAAAAAATAGCGTGAGTGAGTGCACACACACACGTTAAATAAACCGCAAAGGTAGTATTTGGTGAGGTGGTACTTTTTTTCAAACTGTGTGAATTTGTCGATTATTATTCAAAATGACACCTCCAAATAAATAATATATTTCTGTCAAATTCTTTTTTTCACAATTTCCTTTCATGGAAATAATTTCCCATAAAATAAAAAGCTGTGAGTGATTAATATGGAAGATTATAACGTCGTCTAATGATTATTAATAGCAAATTATAATGCTAAATGACAGTCGACTTATATTCAGGTTTCCGATGATGTATTACCCTTCGTTCTCAAAATCTGTCAACTATTTTCCGATAAATCATCTAATAAATCAAGAAAATCTAAAACTTTCTTTATCTGTGTAATGTGAGGAACGTTGTTATTATTTATTTTTCCTTCTCATAAACGATATAAGAGAAATTATTGGCTAGAGTGAGCTAGTAAAAATTGCGACTTAAAATGTAAGAGCCAAACTTGGCTATATTGCGCCAAATAATGTGTATGTAGGCTCTATACGTAGAAAAAATGGGGAAAAATAAACATTGGTTGACAAAAAGGTCGAACAAAGAGTAAGAGTGCTAGGGTATCCTGGGAGCACGTCATCCATGTTTCAGGAAGACAGCGAATCTTAAGGAAGGAAAAATATCACTAGGGTCCTACGGGACCATAATGCCCATGTTTACCTAAGGTAAGTCTCGGAGGATAGATATATGACAGGAAATAAAACATATTATTTTAAAAAAATTCAATCTGTTAAAAAAAATCAAAAGAAACATCAGAGATAATGAATTAGATCGAAGGAATATTTCAATTAATTTTTTTTAACATTTCAAATCTCTTCAGTATATGATAAATTTTATTTTAGGAAGAAAGTTGAAAAATATGCTAGTTTTTTTAATTAATAATTCTATGACATCCTGTTGCAGTTTAAAATTAAAATCATTTTTAGTGGAAGAGTTGTGACCTTTCCCCAACTATGTTCTTAACGTTTTGAACCATCGAGAGGCAATAAATAATCAATAAAGCAAGAGTCAGTCAAGAAAATCGAACTAAGTTTATACTGTTGTTTAGAATAATAATAAAGAAAAAATCAACAGTTTTACGAATGTAGAATGTTAATTAAATGGCATCCTTAACCTCACATTATACCTGATAACTCTATTTATCTTAATAACCACAAAACTGGATCCGATCCCCAAAAGCTCGATCTCAGAATCAGAGTCAAGTATCCATACTTGAAGATTTCCCACTTGCTTGCACCCATATCGCGTGTTCAACAATTATATTTCTTCATTGATCTCCTCTTATCACTCTTATGCCTCCAATCTCTTCATCTGATAATTTTTTTTTATTCATTTCTGTTCTTTTATAGAAATGGTTATTTACACAAACCCTGGTTCTTTCACAAGCCGAAATTCTCAATTCAAATAACGACATGGAACAGCTCCTAAGACCAGTTGAAGTAAAAAACGCTTCAGAACCCCTTACTCAGCGGAAACTGTTGACATATCACTACTTTGGTGGAGGTCGGCTGACTTTGATGACGAGGGAGATTCGAACTCTGTACCTTCGGGTCCGGAGTCATTGAGTCTCTATCATGCCTTTTTCAACCTACCTAGGAAAGAATTCCCGGTCGTGTCAGTTATAAAGCGCTTTAAATGGCTATCATTGTTGAAGAGAGCTGCATGCTCCGCCTTCTGTATCATCTTTATGGTACTAAATAATCAGAGAGGAAAATCTTTTTTGATGTCGAGGGACTTTTCGAACAGTATATAGGAAAGGTTGCTTTTTCAGCCACTATTGCAACTGATATAGTTCCCTTGTTGTATTGAGTGTCGTTTGAACTGTTTCCTTTGACGTCATCAGCAGTCTCTAATTAAAATTGCAGGATTAGTTGATGCCGTAGTTGATTTAACTATTAGTCGTTTTGATCATTAGGAGTGAGACAAGTTTGCATTGGGAGTAAATGCAACCAATAGTTCTCGGCTGTGCTGCCATCTAGTGTTCAACTTCAAGGTCACATCATGGCGTCTATGTCTTTGCCTCTTTTGGGGAATTATTTTTCTCCCCGTGGTGGAAGATGTCGGTGATCTTGGTATATGGGTTCAATTTCGAACTCTGAATGTTTTGTTTTGGACGAAATTTGTCAGGAGAATGCCTAATGCTAAGCCTTAACCAAGCCAGCAAGGAATACCAAGTCGGATTTAATTGTTAAGTGCTTTTAACTTCTTTCGTTATTGCAGAGAGCCACCACATGGAAAGAAATTGTTACATAATTTATACAGATGTTTGTATTAATATCTAGGAGGATGGCTTAACATATATTAACTTATTTTAATATTTTTTGAAAGAATTTTGATAATTTAAAAATTTTCTTATAATTTCTATTTTAACCCAAAAGAGTAACATGTTATGAATCAATAGCTCTCAAAATTTTTTAATAGAGATTTTATTTTTAGGTTTTAAAAATACCTCCATTTTTAATAATCACAAGTAATTTAAAGAATGTTATTTTGCAATTAAATTTTAAGAAAATTAACGCAACATTTATAAAATTATTTATAATAATTGAATTTTTTACATTTATATCGCTTTTGATTTTTTATAGTGAAAGTTCTCTTACTTATTTTTTGCGAATCATTTTGTATTACATATTCATAAGACATATGTCCTTTTTTATGTATAACTTACTTAAAAACTTATTAAAATATATTTGAAGGTCAGTAAAATGTTTTTCATAGAAATTTTACATGATCTCCACAATAAATAAAAATAACAATATGAGATTCTCAGCAAAAAATTAAAAAGTTAAAAAAAAACTTTTATTAAAAAATGGGAAACATAAAAACCAACAAACATTCATACCTTTTTATGTGTCCTAAATCCTTTTTAGTATATAATAAACCATTAAAATTTCCAACATATGCTAGATATATAAGCATATCTTTGATATGAATTTAAAGTATTTCCTTAGTAAAAAAAGTCAAAGTAAAAAAATTTGAAAATTCGACTTTCCAAAATAAATTCTGTGAAAAAATCAAAGTAATCCACCTACTTAGAAGCACTCTCTTATTAGATTTTATTGCGAAATGTCTTTGTATAAATATATGCAGTTTTTTTTGAAAGTTTCATCAACAAAATGTCAATTTCTTATATATCTTGCAAGATTCAAAATAAAGAAAAAAATAAAGCGATGTAAATTGGTTATACAACAAAGTTAAAATAATAAATAAATTATATGAACTCGTAAGTTAAAGCCTCTACAACAGTATTTTGAACACAATGTTTAAAATAATGTTTCTTTTTTTCAAATGTACTTTATTTCACATATTTATTTTAATTTTTACAAAACAGTAGGATATCTATTAAATAGGAGTTCTTACAAATATATGACCAACGGTTAGAACCAAGAAATTTTAAGCCAAGATTTTAAGCACGTGTGTTTGTAATTCATTCAATAAATGCAGTTGTTTGCGAAATACCAGAAGTTGGCCTTTTAGCCCTAACTCTATCTGTTTTCTATCAAATCGGTTTACGTATCCAAGTTTCTCCATTACCGGAAAAGTTTTATTCCCAGTGGGCTGATGATAGGCAAGTATGTTTCGTTATGGAATGATGTGTTTTACTAGTCCCACCTCATGCTGTCAGCATCGTGTATACTAACTGATATCTCCTCGGAAAATTAACACAGGGATGAGGTATGGGAAGTTAATCAAACCGAGAGAAAAAGAGATACAGAGAGAGAGTGAAAAAGAGAGAGATAAAAAGAAACATATAAACACAGAGAATGAAAGAGAGAAAAGGAGACACACATACATATAAAGAGAAAGAAAGGAAGAGCAAGATAAAATATATATATATATATTTATAAAAGAATAAGATAAAAGAGATATTTCAAGAGAAAAAGAAAGAGAAGAGAAGAGAAGAGATAGAGACAGAGATAGAGACAAGAACTGGATTGTACATTACGAACTCATCGTATGTGAAGGTAATCAACTGAGAGTACAAAGACAATGAGAAAGAAAAAAAGAGTGAAAGAGACATACAAACAGAAAGAAAGAAGAGATATATAAGGACAGATTTACACCAGTAAAGAGAGAAAGAGGTATAAATGGATTGATTGATTGATTTTATTAACTTCGGATTGGAGAAAGAAATAAAAGAGATATATAAAAAGAGAAAGAAAGAGGTGAAAGAGCTTCTAAAGAGAGAAAGAGAGATGCTTAATGAGAGAAATATATAAAAATATATAAAAAGAGAAAGACAGAGAGAAACAGGAACTGGGATGTAGTATGTGAAGGCAATCGAACCGAAAGAAAGGGAGAAAGAAATACGTAAAGGAAGGGACATAAAATATATGCATAAAGAGAAAGAAAGAGAGAAGACTGATAACTATATATAACTTCACATTCAGAAGAAACATGAAGGCCATTGGCGACGGACCTTGTACTGCTGAGCCTCGTTTAAATGAAGAGGAGGTACCTCCTCCTTCAAAGTTCCACATTACGCCAACAGGAGAACTTGGAGCCTCAACAGATTTAATGTGCATCAAACAGTCTATATGGAAAGTCTTTGCAAAAATCAGAACTCGAACTTACAACTCGAAGGTAACAATGTCGACTCGTTACTTTCAATATATGAATTCGAACCAAGATTCGAATGAATAAATAAGAAACAACAAAAATAAAAGTTAATATACATTTCTAATAACCAAGAAATAACTTTAATATATACTTGAAATTATTTACCTTTTGTGAATCGGCATTGCGATGAGGTATTAAAAATATAATGTGATGACAGAACTAAATTGATATCCTCAATCTTCCGTTTCATGGTTACAACTGAACTAGTTGATTCTAAAACTGAAACAAAATAAAATAAAATTCAATTTCCAGATACCTAATTCCACAATTACGTAACAAATAGTAACATATACGGTTAAATTATTTGATATGCAGACGATATTTTTATAAATACATTAGGGAATAGGTTAGATATACGAGAAAGGCAGACGATTCTTTCAAAATATCTTAAGAAAAAAAAATTACGCAATGTTTCCCATTCCAAAGCCTTAGCGCAATAATTCCTAAGAAATAACACTTATTCGCTTAAGAGAATGTTTTAGAATAAAACTGTTACAATGTCTCAAAAAGAACCATCATCAAGTCAAATGTTCAGCTTATTTTTTCTTTTATAAATACTTATGTTCTGATGCAAAAAATAATCTTTACATTTTCATTTGCCTCTGAAAAATTCATCTCTCATTTTTCTGAAATGAATTTCCTTTGTCAAACCTTTGCTCCTGTTATTTTACTTCTTCAAGAATGAAAAAACGGAAACGATTTTAGCGACGACATTTTTCTTGCAAATCAAGGTAATTTTTAATGAGTTTGATTCATTAAGAAACTTTGTAGAATTAGATGGCGAGAGATTTCGAAGGTTTTAGCAGCAGAATCAGATGACGTAAGCAATGCATCACTTTAATCCTGATAAAAATTCTACATTAATTTTGAGCGTTATGCAGTCGATGATAATCACAATGATCATAAAACTCTTTAAAAAATACTGAACTCTCCTTTTAGAAAATAGTTTGTCGTAGATATATGGGTTTTCCTTTTTTTTTTATTTTTGAAGTGGAAATGAAATAAATCGTAAAAAATTATAAGCTAAATCATAAAATTTCGATTTTCCAATTGATTTATTATTAATCTTTTTTATCTTTTCGGTGATAAAATGAGTTTCTTCGAAATGTTAAAAGAAAAGAGGAAAAAGTAGAAAAAGCATACTCTGGAAAGTTATTGCTCACTCCGACTAAAAATAACTAATTTTTATAAAAGATAATTGAGTGAGATATTTCGAAAGAGGTTATAAATAGCTTTTTATTTTGCGTTTTTTTTCATCGAATTTATTGACTTTGGACAACTTTTTAATCTTAACTTTTCTTATTATCAGACTCTTAGTTTCCTATTTTGTACCCAACTAATGAAATCAAATGATAAAAGATGTTGTATTTATGAAACTTTTTAGTTCTTTTTATTACAATGAGAAGATAAAACTTCATTCAGAATAAATATGTACACTTGAGAAAAACGACACATTCTTCATAAAAAATGAAAATCACATTGTTGAGAAAATAATACAATCTAATCCTTTTTAAAACTTATTATGTCCGTAGCCAGTAGTTCCCTTGTGTAGCTTCTAAATGCAACGTTTATAAAAAATTAATAAATTAATTAAAAAAAAAACCCAAAATCAAATTTTTAAGGGGACACAGTACCTTAAAAATTGTAACGTTCCCTAATGGCAAATCTTTCCATATCACCTGGGTTTAATTTCTGATTTTATATTCAATTTCTAACTCTTTTCCAACCAAATAAAATGTGATTATGCAAATTATATTGACATAAAATGTGAAGTGATTGTTATTAACGTCGCACTGAGACGCAACACGAGGGCTGTTGGTGACAGACTTGTAAATTTGAACCCCGGTCAAGTGACGTGGACGACATCCTGAGCTAACACCCATCTCTCCAAACTTCCGCATCACTCCATCGGGAGATTTAGCGGCTTTAACTCCACTACACGGTGAGTATCAAGTGGCATCAAGGATTGAACCCACGTCTTGACTAAAATGAGGTCGGCCGGGAATCCGCGACCATGACTGCTAGGCTATTGCTGCCACTCCTCTTCTATTTTCGAAGCCCTGGAAAATAAGAAACTAGAATGATTATAGGGAAGTTTGCTCTAATTCCTATTTCTTTCCTTTAGCTGGTTAAATGGTTAGCTGTTATTTTTTAAATTTAAATTAATTTTTTTAATAAATTGATTTTTTTTTTTGGGGGGGGGGGGCGCCATTAGACCACAAAAGTTGTTGGTGCACCCAGTTTTGGTTAGAGAACATGATGCTCTGTTTATGGTGTCATCTAAGAACATTAACATATGTTATAGTAGTTTAATTTTTGATGATATATTAACGTCGTACTAAGAAGCAACATGATGACTGCAGATGACGGAACTCGTATTTCTGAACCCCAGTCAAGTGACTAGCGCGACTCCTGAGCCGACTTTTCCCCAACATGCCAACGTGAGGATTTGAGACTTCGACTAGATTTAAGGTGGCTCAGTCTCAGTGCACGGTGATTTTTAAGTGGTATCAGGACTCAAACTCCCGATTCGACAAAAACAACTTAGGCTTCGAATCCACGACCATGAGCACTAGGTTATCATGGCCACTAGGATTTAAAAAAAATGTCTATAAAGTGACACAAAATTAAAAAAAAAAAAAAAAAAGAAGTACATGCGAAATTACTAGTGAGTAGTTGGCAGGTGATGCACAGTAAAAATTGTATGCTATTATGTGCAGCAAACCGACTTTGATTAATGATTCTTTGTGAAGTGATCTTATATCAGAAGTCAAATTTAATTGTTCAGACCTACAACCTTCTACATTAAACTTCCTGGAACCCGAGTGATCTGGTACCATAGAACTTTATTGATTATTCTTTTCTTGATTTCTGACTCGTTGAGAGTTTGTACACAAAAAGAGGAAGAGACCTCTTACAAAGTGTTCCTAACTGAACCTCAGGAAAAAGGAATGGATTTGTATCTAATGTCTTTTTACTGAATTTGGTTAATTTATATTACTTTGACCTGCAAATGAAAGTCAAAGTAATAAGTTTATTATTAAATAGTGAATAATAAACTTAGAAAAATGACTTTCTTATTAAATTGTAGAGAGAAGTCACAAAATGACCAAAATATCGAAATATTTTTTTGTTATAATTGTATGAATTTTTTAAAAATATTACGATGTTACATATAAAGTTTTAATTATTACTATGGAATAATGTCGAGGTATCTATATAAAATTTATTTCACATAATTAACACGTATGTACATATTGTTCTAAATTACAGCTATAAATGTTGATTTGTCTATTTTCAGGAAGCATTAGATTGAAGTAGCTCTCTACGTCGTAAAATTTTAGTTATTATCTCGGGGAATCGAAATTTTTTAATTATGACTAAAAATGAATTAATATATAAACTAAATTCGGTACTTTTTCCCATTTTTACCACTCAAATTTTGCCAAGCAGACTTTATTGGCGACAACACACAGTACACACATATTCCGTTTGGCAACGGTTGTACCATTTTTGGCGATTTTAATGTTGAGCTGGCGAATTGGAAAAGGACCCTAAGTTTTTCCTTATTTATTGTACTTAAGACATCTCTGTATACGTCATCATCTTCCAGATTTTTACATTTTTTCTAGAACTTCTTGTCCTTTCGTGGGGCGTCATAGTAAAACTCAACAGATTGAGCTTAATCTTCTCCATACTGCAGTATACTTCAATTTCGGGCTTCCTGAAACAAA
>BMAW01076915.1:0-10831 GCA_019974015.1 Nephila pilipes | reverse complement strand
AGTATTATATTTTTGTTAAACTTAACTTTAAATTATTCCTCATAGGTTTCCTTTCTGTAGCTTTTTCCGAATATCCCGACAGTTGTAAATTTTCTCATTATTTTTCATCCTTTCATAATTCATTTCTAAAAAAGTTACGCTTCTAATATAGGAAATTCAAAAAATTATTTTAAAGTCCATACATAACTTGCAAAAAAATGTTTTAATTCATTTTAATCTTTGCATGTAATAACTGTTCCGGGTGATGAAATATTTCTTTTTCTATTTATATTCTCTTTCCCAGCTATCATACGTCACAAGAGAAAGAGAGAGAAATATATATAGGGATTTTTTTCCCCTACTAACGGACAGCGAAAAACTAGCTTCATCTGTGAGGACAGCTTATCTCACCTACTGTTAAATTAGACTCGTCCATAATTCGCGGTCTCCAACGTCTAGTGACGTCGCCCCCTAGTGGACAATTTCATTTCACTTCTCTTTGCAATATTATTCACCCAACTGAGAAACAGTTTCAAGCACTTCACTTAACACATATTATTCTAAAGGTATCTTTTTGGTATTTTAACATACTGCGGTCAAGTCCTAATTTAGCGTACTTCTTGGCGCCAAATGCGGAATTCTCAAAGTCTTAAGTCGGAATCGAGATGACGTTTTGTCCGTTGGACAAAAAAACATGTTAACTGTGAAATATAGAAAAAACATCAGCCGAAGCAGTAGAAATGTTAAAAAAAACCCGGTTCAATTTTATCCGATGGACAAGTTCGACTTTGTAAACAACAACAATGAACCAAACTCGCGCGCAAACCTTCCCGACTTCCGGTCATTGTTGATCAATGGGAAATCAACAAAATTTAACTAAGTTTTTTACATTTTTAACTCAAATTTTTGAAACTTTTTTTTAACTCTATTGACGAAAGGTGTTATATAGATTTCAGAACTGAGATTTTTACAATTTCTATTTCTTTATTTATGCTAAAATACTTTGATTTTTTGGGAAAGGTTAACATAATTGCTTCCTTTATCGCGATGTTTGGCGACGGATAATATATTTAAGTGGAGCCGTTTTGCTTAATAACGTATTTCTTTGATGTGTCATATTTGATTTTTTCTTGTAATGTGCTGAATTAGGAATATAATTACTGTATAAGTATACATTTTATTTCTTATTTATTCTTCTTTAGCAAAGGAAAAGTAATTATGAGTGTTTTCGGAAAAGGCTTTATATTTTTGTTTATTGTTAATTAAGAATAATTTATTTATTTACATGCTGAATTGATTGCATATATCAAATATTCAAAATAAAGTGCTTTTTATTAACTTTCACGCTAATTCACAAACAATTGCTGAATTGTTTGACATTTCAAATCCAAATTCTTTTATATCAGCAAAAGTATTCATGCATGCTTTGAAATATTTTTTGTTATGTATTTAGTTAATTTTGTATTAAATTTATTAGTTGACTTATTTGCCAAATTTTGAGTACAGATTGAATCTAAATTCTTTTCTTGTACTTATTTAAAAAATTCTTATATATATATGTTAATTTTATGCTAATTGAAGTTTAACCAATTATGTATTTATAATTTATTGAAATTCAACTAATATATTAAATCCATAATGTCATGTATTATATTTCATAAATCATAACATGTTCCAAAAAACACCAGTAGTGTGTTTTTGTTAATTTCCTGATTTATATAATTAGCTGTGGATCATATTCCCAAGAAAAAAATTTTTTTTTTTAGATAACCTCATTTTAAAAAAAATCATGTCAATTGTGATCAAATTCGAGGTCAAATGGAAATGTGTTAGCTTCATAAATATCTTTTTGTCACATGCACAGCCAAAGATTTCCATTGTTAAATAATTGAATATGATGAAAATTATTGGAATTTACAAACACCACACACACACACAGTACATCTTTCTTTCTTTTCTTTTCTTTTTTTAAATGTTTTGCCAGAAATTTTACAAATTTAATATTAAATTTTTTGAATCTAAGAAAAAAAGTGTTACTATTTCTTTACTAATCTTTAATTCAAGTTTAAAATATAGCATATTGATAAATGCAATTATGCTTATGTATAAATATTTTTTAAATTATATTTATATAAATATTATACATCTAAGATGCTTGACATGAAATCCATTCACCTCCCATAAATTAATGTAATAATATTGTTTAAGAGATTTGTTGAATCTTACAATCTTCAAAATATGACAAATAAAAAGTTATTCGTGATGAATTGAATCTTTTGTTTTTTATATATAATTTCAATAAAAATAGCATGTTTTGCGTGTGTTAGATAGAAAAAAATTGCTTAAATTCTAAGAGTAATACTCAGATTTTTGAGTTTCAAAAAGAAAATGAAAAAAGTGATAGTAAAAGTAAGTAAAAGAAGAAAATATGATTTTGAATTCAGTTCTTAGGGTAACATTTCTCTTATCACGAAGTGAATAATGTTGGAAGAGAACCTATAAATATTGAGAATCGGGGTGGAAACCTTCCTGAGCTCCCCTTATTAGAATTATTTCCATAAAAATTCCATCTCAAATATATAATAAACATTTATTTTATACGAATTAAATAGTTGAAGTGACCTCAAAAACAAAAACATTTTAATCTAAAGAAAATAGGTTCAATTTATAGGCAGACAAACATATACTTAATGAAGCTTATAAATCTGTTATTTTTGATGTTTTACAAAATGTTTTTATCCTTTCTATCACTAAAAAAACAAAAACTATTTTTGTGCGAGTTTTGACCCTGAAATTTTTTGACTTCAACAAAATTAATTTTTTTAGATGCTACATTTTTAATGAAAATGGTTGCAGAACAATTTCACTTGATTCATTGTTGATAAAATATAGCTTTTTTAAATAACGTTTCTCTCTCACGAACCGACTGAAACACACACTATCAATTTTTTTTCAGTCCAAAACATATATTTAAAATTCTTAGGTTTTATGGAGGTATCAGTTGGACACCTACGACGACTTTGTAAAAAAGGAATTGCCGTCACGTATAACGTTAATTAAATCGAGAATGATGTATAATCATACGGAAATCGAGAATGAATGCGACATTTGTGAAAGAATATTGCCCTGAAAGCAATTATCTCGTTTCCCTTTGTATAAGGTTTGTAACTTTTCTGTAGGAGATTGTACACGACACTTTTTGCAAACTAACCCTTAAACACATTTCGTATTCAAAGATTTAAGATTCAGATAGATAGGCTTAGAATGGTCGAACACTAAAGAGATTTATTGACGTTTTATCTGTCGCATGAGTTTTAACTCTCTAATGTTAGCAACCAAAGAAAAGAAAATGCGAGTTCTTCCACAACAGTATTCTAACAACCAAGTATGACAGTATATTATTTTTAGTTTTAAACTTAAGAAAAAACGAAGTAGAATATTTTATTTGAAAGCAACTTCTGTAGTGGTGGTAAAATCAAGAAATTCTTGGTAGAATTTTAGAATTGAAATAAAAATGAAAGTGCACACAAAAATTGGCCTCTTGCTATGAATTATATATTGAGTATTGTATTTTTCTTGTGTTTAAAAATTCAATTTCACTTACAAAAACTTGTTTCTTAAAGATTGTAGAAGAGAAAAACAAGAGGGGGGGGGGAATGTAGGCATTGCTAGTTTCCATTTTAATTTTTCAATTTCTCTCGAATTTTTAAAAATTTGCATATCAATAAGTTGAATATCAATTAAAAAAAGTCTTAAAATATTTTCAAGCATTTCATAAATGAATACATGCAAAGGAAATACATGGTAATAAATAAACTGTTGTTAACATACAAATAAGCTACTGTATAACAGCTCATGTTTTCTAAAGTTTTTCTTAATGAATTTTAATCAGTTCGAATAAATTCAACATTTATTCTACTGAGTATAGTATGTTATATTTTCTAATACTTCATTCAGTATATGTTTAAATTTTGTTAAAAAAAATCCCCCTCCCCTTTTTCGAGTACTTTTATTAGAGTATAACTAAAAAGTATTCTTTTTTTTCTTGCGGATATAGTATTTTGCGAAGTAATTAAAACTTTTGATAAAGATTTATTTTTCACAGGTATTATGTAAAGAAATTATCAAACAAAGATAAAGTGAATGCTGTTTCAAAATAAATTTCTTCCTTTTTAGAATTACTTATTCATGCAATGTAATGAGGAAATGGTACCCTTAAAATGACAGAATATTTTTTAAAAAAATTTTATCACCTTATTTTAATTTTAGAGCTTTAATAAATTTTTGACAAATCTCTTTCATAGTTCCCGCTGTATTATTTAGAGCATTATTTTAACTTTCTTTCACAGAGTGTGCCATATTTCATTCACCTTTAAAATTTTTGGATTCTTTTTCTTTGCTATTAATTTTTCTAAATGTCACGCATTTACAATTCAAAATCTTTTTTAAAATCAGCATATTTATGTGTGTCCATGGTGAACATAATTATTTTCTTATAATTTTACAAAATAGCTCAGCTCAATTTTGTTAAAAGACACCAATTGTCAGTGTAATAATTAAAGCACACATTCTTTCTAAATTTAGGTAATGCAATGGAACATAAATTTGTGACATTGGGCTATTCGCGGTTTCTCTTCACTAACTTTGGGGACTTTCAATTGAGATTGATTGCTTTCGCTAAACAACCTTTGCCCAACCAAAAATGAAACGTGATGAAGAACATTAATATGTAAAGCAGTTAGGAATGAAGTGAAGCGGTTAAATTGAGAATTATATAAACTCCATCTGAAGGAGTAGAGTATCTGAAGGAGGATCAGAAAGGCGTTGTAGTGAGAGGAGGTGAAGTCTAAGTGCTATATAAGAGGAAGGCGGAATTACAGATTAGTATTGAGGTCCAAGTATAGATTACTCGGATAAAGATTCGGTTTAGTATTTTCAGCAGTTGTTCCAGATTCGGAGTTGCAGTTGATAAAAGATTTTGGTAAGAGGCTGTTAGATTATTATTGGTAGGTTGAATTAAAGTGATAGAAAACTTAAACTGGAGAGCATAATTATTGGTGTCATAATAAATATATACTAATAAATTGTGAAAGTTGTTTTGGTAGTTCTGTAATTATTTGTGTCGTAGTATTTAATATTTGAATTTAGTGATGGCACAAGATAACGCCCGGAACGATCGGGTGTTACAAATTGAACATATTGTGTTTATGTAAAATCAGAAAAATTGTCCTTCAATAATCCTAATATTAGTAAATAATTTTAATACATTTCTGTACTGTTCAAACAAATTACGGATACTTACTTGTGTGTAAATTATTTGCAAATTGCATTATAACTTACAAATAAATTTTAAAGTAGTTTCATAGTTCTAATTGATAATAGAAATATTGAACTGAACTGTTTTTAAGAATGGTTTTATATGTATTGGTAATATTTGTTTTCTTTTGCGTCATGAAAATATGAAATTATCCTATTTTATACAATATAAGTTAAAGAAAATTTTGAAAGCTTTATGTTAAAAACTACTTGTTAAATTTATAAAACTTTCCTCGATAACATTTTTATACAACATGCATTTCTTCTAAAACCTCTAATAGAAAGATTAAACATAAATCAGAGGTTAAAAATTTATTTCCAAATAATGAAGTATGTACGATGTAAACTAATGAATTAATTATTTATTCTTATCATAAAAAATTACATTTATTGCAGTTCCTTGTAAACTCAACTTTAAATCACAGAATCGCAAGCCCTCAAGGGTAAAGTTTAACCTCCAGTCTCCCCTGCAGATTTTGGGCTGATGCATGTTAAATTTATAGAGGCTTAGTGTCCTCAAGTTGGCGTAGTGTGGAAGTTTGGTTAGTGGGACCGAGTTCGATTGTCAACCTCGTTACTTGATCAAAGTTCAAAATTACGAGGTCCGTCGCGAAAAACTTTCTTATTGCTTTTCAGAGTGAAGTTAATGAAACATTAATCAATCAATAACAGTCTGATTTCAATTTTGGGCACAACTTATTGCTGCAAATCTTTACTCCACAATAAAATTCGTGGAACCTAAATATCACTTATATTTAAATAATCATCTTACAGAACTTTTACAAACGGCTTTAACAAATGTTACACCAAATTTGAAAGTTTTGACCAAAGGTTTTGTTAAATTTTATTTTTTTATTAATGCATTATATTAACTTTCTTTCTGTTACTTATACTTCCTGCATTTGATTATTTACAAAAATAAGATACATTTTGAAATTGGAATAATTTCAAAAATATGGTGTACATTTCTACAAAATATGTGATACATTTTCTTTTCTTTTTTTTTTTTTTTTTTTAAAAGTCTTCTTGTAATATTCTTATTTCCCACAGGAATCGGAATTGGTAAAATTCAATTCGGAATTGCTAAAATGAAAATGGTACAGTTAAGGAATATTAATTTTTTTTTTTTTTTTAGAAAAATTATGATAGCTAAGACAAACACCTTCAAGCAGCTTATAAATTTTCCAAATGCAAAAATATCCCCCCCCCCCTAAATGGAATGAAATAGATAACAGCCAGGGAAATCACAGCTGTTTAAAAAAATATTCACGAAAAATAATAAAATATACCCAAACTTAGTTTACTATTGAATGTGAAATAGCATACTCGCATATGTACAATTTAAAGACAGAAAGAGGCTGATTTTTCTAAAGTCATATATTTAAAAAGTAGATAATTGAAGCAAAGAGCAATTACAATTAAACACTTATATTAATTTAAAAAGTTTGTTCTCCTAAATATAACTTACTTCCTCCTTTTTTTTTTTTTTTTTTTTTGCAGTTTTTAATCCTTCAGAAAGTGTTTCAGAGCTGTGATGTAATTAAAATTTTTAAAAAAATTTCCTACGCTTTTGTTTCTCTAGATTTTCTCAGTTTTTTTCCTTAAAATATTCTTTTACCAATACGATTAATGCACAGTTTCTTCTGAGTCTGATAAAAGAAATGATATATTTGATTAAAAGGAGTGAACATTTGAATTAAAAAGTCACAAGACCAATAGCTGGATTTTCTTCCATATTCAAAACTATAATTTACATTCTGAGTAAAGTATTAATAGGGAAGAATTTGTTGTTAAGATGATAAAAAATAAATTAAGTGCTATTAAATCAATTACTGTTATTTTAATATCGAAAATAAGAATATAATTGTACCCATTTCATATAAGAGACAAAACACTTTATCACCTCTGAGACAAATTTGAAATATTCTAACTAAGACGATTTGTATAAAATTATTGTCAAATTGGGAGAAATTAATTAAACCCTATATTTACATTGTGTTTTGTAATCAGGTTTTCTAAGATTTTCAAAGGTGTAATTTTCTTTTCATGACAAAAAGGCATTTAAGAGCCTAAATAAAATACTTTTAGAAAATCTGTAAATAGTTTTGAATTTTATCGAAAGTAGGATTATTTAATAAACAAATGTGATTTTTTTTGTGTCCATTTTTTTTTTCACTTCTATATACTTGAGGTCGCGGACTGTTTTTTTAGGGGGAAAAAAACTAAATTTTATTCCAACTTAGCTGCTAAAACTGGGAATAATAAATAAGCAATTTGTATAAAACCTGTTGTGTAATCTCTTATTTTCTTTACATCCAATTCTTTAATCATTAAAAAAGGTTACTTAGTGGAAACACGTGGCCGCAATAGCCTAGTGGTCATGGTCATTCGCGGCTGGCAGTTTTCGTCGAGACGTGGGTCCAAGCCTTGATGATACTAAACACCCACCGTGTAGCCGGGGCTGATGCACGTTAAATCTGAGAGGGTTCAAAGTCCTCACGTTGGCGTGGTGTGGATGTTAGGAGAGTGGGTTGCCAGCTCATGTGTCGTTCCCTTCACTTGACCTGAGTCCATCGCCAACAGCCCTCGTGTTGCTTCTAGAGCGACGATAATAAAACCAAACCAAAATTCTTTTTACCTGAGTATCGTAGCAAGAAAAAAAAGTGCTTTTAGAAGCTTTTTTCACTTCTTTTCCGAAAAAATACATACATTAAACATTAGATAAAAATAATAGTTAAAAATAAACAAACTACTATTTGTACGATATCAACCAATATTATCGTTATATTTTTACAGCTTTTACAGAAGCGATTTTTAAAAGTATCATTTTGCATATTTATCAATTAATTGCACAAACATTTGGCTTTTTTAATACTAAGTCCTCCATTTGTTGAGCTTAGGTATCAGTTTCATTCATCAAACTGTTTTTGTCAATATAAATGAAAAACCAATGATAAAATTTATTGGCAGCGTTGTTTTTTTTATACTTATGATTTTAAGAGCTTTAGCTTAAATTTAAAAAAGAATATGAGGTACCAAGAAGAGGGAGGGGGGGCGACTTTATTGAAGATTACATTCATTGTCGATTGATTTTATATTTGAGGAATTCCAACAAAATTCCTTTAATTATATCTTTGTATTTTTAAGTTATTATTAATTTTAATATTATATATCATTAATTTTAATTTACTTCTGAGCAAATATGTGACCCAAAATTCAGATTCTCAATAGATTTTCAGTGAGATTGAGTAAAAAAATCCGGAAAGTTAAGAACCCCTGGAATATTTGCATCTGGTCATTCTTCCCCCATCCTTTTTGCCGAAGGCACGTCTTTTCTAAAAGAGATTGACTTGTTCCACCCTCCCCAAGGAACAGCATTTTCTAAAAGCCTTCAAGCTGATTCATCCCCTGTAACCTTCAGCTGCACTGTGTCTTGACGGTGCCAAAAAATGTTAAATGAAAGCAGACCAACGATACCACTTCCCCCAAAATAAGTGGTCAGTCTGCTGCGTCCCCTTTTTAGATCATATATTAGCTTTCCTCTTTTCACTCGAGGAAGTTATTTCAATGGGAAGTGGGGTTGAAACGAAAATGGAAAGTTATTTTAAAGTATAAAGGTTTTGGGCAGGGTAGAAAGAGGATGAATCAGTTGTTCTATCGTACTGTTTAGCTCTCTTCTTTTTAAGGGAGGAAAATTAAAAGGGTATTGGTAGTTAAACTGCTCTTGGTTAAGGCCTGGAATATATGCATTTTAGAGTTCCAGTTTTATTTCCTAAAACTTCTTCTCTGTAATCTAGTGAGCAAATCTATAGGGAGAAACAGCTGAGAGTGGTAAAAGTATTAAAGTGACCGAGTTCCCGAAGGAATCGGTAGAAAGCGAGGGACGAAATGATTTGGTTCCCAATCGACGGGAGAAAGCTAGGTAGGTAGGAGGGTGTGGGGGTGAGTGCTCTTCGCTGAGCGAATCGCAAATCAGACCCCGAGGTAGGGGAAGGGAGAAGTGGGTGGTGTGATGGGGAGGTGGATAGGGGTGTAGGGTAGAGTGGAAAGGGAGAGGGTAGTGGACAGTCGGTAGGGTAGGTGCGGGGGAAGTTTGTGGGAGGAGCTAGTGAAGATCAGAAAGTAAAGAATATGAAAGATGAAAAAGGAAATGCGATACATTATTTGAATTTGGTTAAGGTGGGATTCAATGAAAGTAATTTTCACAGGATTGATAGGGAAAGCAGGGATGCCATTGCTGTGTGCAAAAATATGCTAGGCTTGGATAAGAGGATTTCTGTAGTTAGTTCGTAGGAGCGTCTAGAAAGATAAGCAATATTAGTGTTAATTTAGAGATTCGAAGGTCTTTAAAAATGGCTGTTTCTAATGTATCAGTCAATCACAATTGGAGGAATTTTTTCCTTTTTGTCAGAGGGACTACTTCTTACCGAATCTGACTCGGCATTGTCAATTTGAGTGATGGTTGTATTGGAGTGTTTGTTGATAACTAGTAAGGACGCAAAATATAGCTTCTAGGAAACCTGATTTTTTTCTCTTTCTTATAGATTCTCAAATATTTTAGTTACCATTAAAGTTTCTTCGTTTCCCGCCTTAATAGTGTAATTGAAATTGATAAAAAGAGAAATTTAAATTATCTAGCATGTTTTTGTATCATTTGGTAAATATTATCTGTATGTGTATTCTTAATAAAATGTATCTACATATATTTACCAATAGATATTTAGAATGCATTCCTGTTATTTAAGAGTAAGTGAATGATATATTCTTATTTATTCTATTTTATGATAACTTAATAATAAATATTTATAAATATGTAGACAAAACTTTCTTTAAATGTGTGGGGGGGGCAGTTAAGACAGAGCAGATTTTTTTTTTTTTTTAACAAATTATCCACTTCTGTGCGAAATAATTTTTGTGATCTTATATAAGTATAAATTTAATTATTTATTTTCGTAGAAATTATCCCTTATTTCTAAAGAATATTCAACCTCTTAGCGATAAGTTAATAGTAATTTCTCCTGAAACCTTTTACCTTTTTTATACATTTAATTCATTTGTTTTATTAACGTCGCACTTAGAAGCAAAATTAAGGAGGAAGAAAGGGAAAGGTTTTATAGAATGTAAACCATAAATAATAAATTCTTTATTCTTAAATTCTTTATTATTCAGAATACTTTGCTTTTCAATTGGAATTTAGTAAAAAACATACAATTGTTAATAAAATTTCATAAATTAATTTCTATTGAAGAATGATTTGTAATAAGAATTATGAAGAAAAAATTTCCTAGAAATTTTGATCATTATTTTTATAGCAGTAAATTTTTTTTAAAAAGAAACGTTTTATGTATATATAAATGTATGAAAGTTTAAATTTATTGTTTCTTATAATGATAAGAGGGATTATTTTAAATTAGACAGAAATAAGTACTTTGCATGCTTTTGGAAAATCATAGAAATAACTTTATACTGAGAAATATTCGACTTTATACTGATCTGGAATATGTCCATTACTTATAATTTTTCATTTTTTCATGCA